>JAVQIZ010223091.1:0-14461 GCA_036023535.2 Galaxias brevipinnis | reverse complement strand
TCCTGCTCACTTTCCCAGGCTTGAACAATATGCAATTATAAGTATAAAGACTCTGTGTTAGTTTTCCTCTCTAGTCAAACGTCTGAAGAACCTGGTGAGAAGAGGATCTTTGACCTGCTGGCCAGCTTAATCAATATATCTAGATTGTACTTTGCTTCAATTCTTTATAATAAAATAATACAAAGACAAATCATTTTAAATCATTATTTTTCATTGGAATTGTGCATAAATTCCACAACAGACTGCAGTCCGCTTGTGCTGCAGGGGTAGGTTCTGCGCGCTAAGGCGGTCAGTCGAATAACTGTGATGCATCACATCGCATTTGCGCAAAGAAATGCATTTCTAGTTATTATTATCATTATTATTATTATTCCCACCTTAACTCGACTTTCCTATGATTAAAAATGCATCAAATTTGGCCCACTTGTCCAGGTCTACTCAAAAACACTCAATGCAATGTCGCCTCATTACACCAGTTGGTGGCGCTATAGCATCAGTTCAAAGTTCAAAGTACTCAACAAATCATAAAAAATGGGCCATTAGGGCTACAGGTCTGAAACTTTCAGGACATGTCCATTGCAATTAGATGAAACTTTCATACCCTGTCATCCATGACAAATTATGAAGTCCATCACTCTGTTTTTTTTAAAACTGGGGACCTACCCAAAGTATGAAAGTCCAAAACCATCACTCCAAATCATACCAAATTTTAAGGATATTATCTTCAGACTCAACATAAACCGTCCAAAATATCTTGTCGATATCACCAGCACATCAAAATGCATTACTGTAAACACTACTGTACATTCACTTTGTCATATATCACTGGTTCATTAAACAGTGTTAAAAAAACAAGATAAAAATCCCAAGACTGTTTTCATGAGGCATTTAAAATTTCAGAACGCTCTCTTCAAACTGTATTTTTTATAAATATCTGAGTTTAGTAGTGTTTTGGTTGGATTTGACACTTTATACTTGAACGATTTGAAACAACTCCACATCAAGACCAAATGACACCAAAATCGCTGTATATAATCCTCATATGGTCTACTTTCAAAACAAGACCAAGCTTGTTGATACATTAATAATTGAGCTCACAGTGCATCAAAGTGTATTACTGTAAACAGTACTGTACATTTCTATTTTTAACTGCTTCAATATTTGACCAATTTCAATCTTACTTATTAAAAAAATATTTGTCTCATTATTCCCATTCCGAAATAAAGTTTTAAAAAATGTAACTTAAACACTGTATTTTTTATAAATGTTAAAAGTTTACAATTATAATTTATTAGAACATTTTATACACAGCAGGGGGCGAGTTTCTTTTGATTGTTGCACACCATCTTTAGATTACTTTTGGTGTGTAGTGGTGATTTTTGGGTTTCAAAGTGAACTGTTTTAAACAAACATTTAAAACAAAATGACAAGAAACCTATTAAGACAGTGCACGAATAGTCTAATTTTGCAATCTAAAATTAACTAAATGCATATCAACATTTGTTACTGCAGGGATGCCAACTTGTCAAAAAGCCTCGCACGCTCTAGTTATTTATTTGTCATACTTGAAGAAACATGACTATTTACAACTATTTCCCCAGTTTCATAACTTCTAATCACGGTTGCAAACTTGTCAGAAAGCCTGTGCGTGTGAGATGAGCACAGTTGCGGCGCGGTGGCTTTTTATTTTGGAGCTCAGGGTCGTCATCGCACACGGCAGACATTTATTCGCCTTCGTACTTGAAGAAACATTGCTATTTACAACCTTTTCTTCTAACTTCTAATCCTTACACCAACCATTAAAAAATCAACATAATGTAATGCCGGGCATAACTCCCAGCATGCCTGGCGAGTAACTCTGTGTATTGCTATGGACAGTAGGTTCTTAATGTTTCCTTGTTATCATGTTTATGTTGCCTTGTTATCATCTTGTTTATGCAGAGAGTTATGAAGTGTTGTAAACGCAATATCGGTATGTACTTTTGTTAGATTTGACACCTTGACTGTGTATGGTGTGTTTGTGAATAATATTGCAGCATGTCCCATCCATTTGTTAGTGGACTGTTTACTTAAATATTGGCAATTAAACGGTCAAATAGACGCGAGTCTTTGGTGATCTCACCTAAGTTCCAAAAATACAAATACATCTTCCTCAAATGTTCCCAGTGGATTGCCATTATATAGTTCGGTAACAGATGTTTTAAATTCTGCACTTCATCGTTAGGAACTGAATGTCATGTAGGTTGGTGGGTGTGCAACGTCTTCCATTTGCTGAGAGTTTCATGACCATTCCAACCAAATTTCTATCTATTTTCTTTCTGTTTAAATTAGTTTCTTTTTAAATTTGTTTAATGCAATTTTTAAATTTCTTCTTATTTTTCCTTACTGTTCTTTTTTTCTGTCATTCTTTTTATATGCTGGCCACCGTATCACTGCTTGCAGTTATATTTTATATATTTTTTTCACCTTTATACTGTAAGGTGACCTTTGTCTTGAAAGGCGCATTCAAATAAAATGTTGTCTTCTTCTTCTTATTATTAGTATTTTCCAGACAGAGGTTGTGTTTGTGTTCTGGCGGGTCTGGTACAAAGATTGGGCTAAGTCACATACATAGATGGAACTGTTCTATGATCACATACGTTTGTAAATAAATTAGGAATAATGCCTAATACCTTGTTTGTGAGACTCGTTTAATTGTCGATCCTAAACATGGGAGAAAAAGTGACTGCTGCCCTTCACATCATTGTTTCATTGAATTTACAAATGACTTAAAGATCTAAGAAAGGAGAGCAAGCTAAACGAAAACGTCACAGGACAAGCTAGTAGTATGACATCCACACCGTTCAGATCTGCCTGAAAACATACCTCTTCATACACGGCCTGTGTAACACGGGTTAATATATTATTAGTAATGTGCATCGCTGTCCGTAAGAAAAATGTTTTTTTTATAGTGGTCGTTTTATTCTTGATATTAGGTAAAATACGGTAAATAAAATAACCTTTAGTTAGCGTTTTAGTTTTTTAGCTAGGTGTGTATGGCTAGCTATTATTATTTAGAAGGTCATTAACGTTCCTATGCAACATTAAAGCCAGAATCACAATTGTGTAATCCAGTGTAATAAGTTCAGCCCTTAGCGTAGCTAGTCCTGTGTATGGCCAAAAATCAGAAGCTCATTAACATTGCTATGCACAGATCTAGAACACTACAGATAGTTATTGTCTTCAGCTTGAATACATCAATGCGATGAGTAGTCAGATCAGCAGTATTAGTAATGGTCGTGATGGTTTATGTTAATGAGCAATGATTTAATGTCCTGTCTGTTTTCTTTTATTACAGCTTTGATGCTCTGGTACTAGATGTCGTTGTGGCCAAGAATACAAGCGACACAGAAGAGTCCACATAATTTCATCTGCTCTGCAATGTTGATGTCCTGCCGCCCAGAGACGGCCTCTTCGTACATGCCCCACCTGGACTGGACACAGCCAGGCAGACCAATGGGAGTTTTGCTATGATGAAGCACAGGACCCGCACAAAAACCCACAGCTGGTTCGTAATGGCTTCTCTGAGTGTAATTGCTGTACTACATGTACTGCACTCAAAGAACGATCTGGCAAAATTCTTATTCCAAATGACTTTATAGACCGCTGGAGTGGGATTTAGTCTAGTCTATCACTCCACTTCTATTAATGGAAGTCACTTCATTGACAATAGTGGAAGTCACTTACTGTCAACACAACTCTCACTTATGTTCTTTGTTATTTTTAGATTTTCTTATTCCATGATATAGTGCGTATAGCATTGTGGTGGGAAGAGCAGGAGCAAAAACATGTTTAAAGTGGCAAAATACTTTGAATTTTTGAACCCCGACGCAGTAAGAAGTAGGAGCTCATGTTGAATAATTTGTTATTATGTATATATTTCTAACTGGACTTTAGCTTCCAATAAAGTATTACTTTTTTTCCAATCTTAATCGTTGTCAAGTACATTTTTTACCACAGCACTTTTTGAGCACGTGTCCATAGACATTACTTTGCTAGGCAGTTCCTCAAGTGGTGAGAAGGTGTGTGGCTATCTTAAGGTAGGATGGTTGCTATGGTAAGTGTGGAAAAAGTCACCAATAAAAAAACTTTGTGAAATGTTTGCCAATTAGTCTATGTTGCATACATTTTAAGCTGTCAATGTGAACTTTCCGTACATACCAGAAACAGAAAAATCACAAAAGTGGACTTGTGCTCCTTTATATTATATATATAAATCAAATCAAATGTATTTGTATAGCACATTTCATACACAAAGGCAATTCTATGTGCTTTACACAAATATATATAAATAATATTTATACACACACACGCACATAAACACACACACATATATTTTTTAAATACCTAGCGGCCCCGGGGGCAACCCTGTGACAGCAGATTTCTGCTTTCCAGCGCCGTAGGGGTGGAAGACGAAAAGGGAGAAGTCGGACATGCAGGCGGTGAAGCTAAGACCTGAAGAGTTGCTGGGGGACGCTGTAAGGTCAGACTGACTACTGCTGTGGCGACTCCTACCCAGGGGGCTCCCTAGCAGCGGAGAAGAACCTGGAAACAGATGACAATAGGGGAGTGAAGAATGTAGAAAATAATATAATTCACAAGGTTAATAGGTCTAATTGGGACTTACAACAATTAACTAAATTAAATTAAAGAACAAGTCAAAATATGTATCAATTGCAGTCATGCCATAATTGCCAACAAGATATTACAAGACATATTAGACACGAAGAGAAAACCGTATTAATAACTACTTTTGATACAACTCGTGTTTTAGTTACATTTATCGGCTTCTATTGAAAGTACAGGGGTAGACCTAATAATATTGGCTTTTAATGCAAAGTTAATATAACAACGTTGGGCTGGGCTTGGTACACTGATTCATACCAACTGTTGATGATATGCTAACTTGCACTGCTTGAATTGTTGAGATTTAATCAGAAAGGCACCCTTTCATATAAATATATTTTTGTTAGAAAGGTTTTTGTACTTGTATTATTATTATTTGATTGCTTTAGAATTTGTTTTATTTTCTTATGACTGTAACACTTGGGAAGTAAATGCATATTTATAAATGCACTATAAATTTATAAATTAATTAAATTAATAAATAAACATATTTAATTTATGTATGCTGGGTAATCGACTGAGATTATGTCTCTATTACAGCAGTGCCCTGTTTAAAGGTAGAATATATATAAATCAACCCCAAAAAACACCAGAACAATTATTAAAAATAAGCACTTGCAATATTTACAATACCTGAGATTGAGAGAACTTGACTTCTCAAGTACTATATCCTCCAATACAACTTTAAATTTTTTGACTGAAACAAACTGGAGCAAAAATAACTAACAACTACTTTTTTGTTTTGTATTAACCTTTGGGCACTTCAGAAACCAATGCAATCATAGGTAAATGTCCCCCAATCGAGTCTTACACTCACCCAAAACAACCCGAAAGTACCTAAAACAACCCAAAACTCCCCAAAACATGCCAGTACAGATACCCAAAACAACCCAAGATAAGCCAGTTCAGAAACCCAAAACAACTCAAAAGTACCAACCAAATGTTGGTTTGGTCTGACAAATCACATTTTGTTTTACATAATGTGGATGGCCGGGTGCGCATTCATTGTTTACTTGAGGAACAGATTGCACCAAGATGCACTATGGGATGAAGGCAAGCCAGCGGAAGCAGTATGATGCGCTTAGAAATATTCTGCTGGGAAACTTTGGGTTCTGGCAATCATGTGGGTGTTACTTTTGGTGCATTTCCACCAAACAAACACTTTCGATATAGTACTCTTGAAACCAGTATCAAACCGTTCCAACATTTCCACCTGTTTGTTTGCGTTTGTCCATAGAATCTAAAAGTTATCTGACGTGTAGTGATTCTAGCTCCACCTTAAAGTACTGGGTCAGTGTGCAACAGAAGGGTTTGTGTTGGAACAACAAGCCCGATCCATGGAGGCCCCACCTCGCAACTTACAGGACTTAATGGAACTGCTGCTAACGTCTTGATACAAGATACCATAGGACACCTTCAGAGGTCTTGTGGAATGCATGCCTGGATGACCTACACAATATTAGGTAGGTGGTTTAGATTTTGTGGCTGAACTGTGTCTATCAGTCGATTATCTCGCTATTAAAACCTTGGTCTTAACCCCTCTCAGCCACCAGGAAGTGCAAAATTACAAGGGAAGGCTTGTTCAAACACAAAGGACAAGAGTACAATGATCCCAATTGCTCATTTATGAGCCGTCCTTCAAATTAAAATGCATTAAACCATTCGGTCATTACATTGAGCCTTCTGTAACATTAAAGGTGATTCAGGAAAACCATAATTCGTTTAAGTACCTACACAGTATTAATTAACTCTCACAAGAGGCTAGTTTTTTGTGTTTAGGCGGCATCCCCACGCCAAATGTGAAATTTAAGTGTTCTGATGTTTGCAAAAGCATACTCAAGGTAAATCAGGGTTGTGGCATTTCTTAACAATACGTGAAATTGTAATGGAATTTGGACAACAGAAAATCCGGAGCAAGCAGATTTGTGTTCTCTTTACCTTTACATGTGTGTTGTCCTGAAGGGGCTGCTGAGGGCTGATGGATTCCGTCGGTAGGATGGGCACTGCTGGTAGTCTCCAGTTCTCCTCGGTTGGAGGAGAAGACAAGGTCTAGAGAAGGAAGCTTGAGCATACACTCCACCCTGGACATGGGCAGGCAGCTGAAGCGGATTTGAGAAGGCTGGAGACAACATTGACATAATGTAACACTGACACTGAGCAGCTCAATCCACATCTAGTATGACAAGCAAGCTTGCAAAATCTATTTTGTAATCCTACAAAATAAAACAAATATATTATAAATATTAAAAAAGGTTAATAAAAGCAGATGAAAACAATAAACGCAATGGAAAACATAGCTTCACTGCGAAATATTTTTTTTTACAAATTAAAATATAAATATGTTTTTCCTGTATTTATCAACTAATACAATAGCTCTACCTGGACTCTGACATAGACAACAACATCCACAGGGAAGGAAGAGTATGGTGAGGTAGATGAGGAGACCAGGGAAGTAGTTGACTCCTCCAGGGGTTCTATCGGATCAAACTGGCCCATGTCTTCTTCCTGAGAGTTCATAGCTAACACAACACAACACAATTCAAGTTATAGTTTTTCTTAGAGTAAAATGTGTGAGTGAATTAAACACAATAATATAATAGTAAAATTTTTCAAAAAGGGAGACCAAATTGAGAGAAATGTCTTTCAACTGGTCCTTAGGACTAATTACAGATCCTAGTGATGATTTTTCAAAACCGCTACCACTTGTAAAATAAAGTTGTGTTCACAATCTTGAATCTTGCACTCATATCTTTAATGAAACCTGGTACCTTCAGAATCATTGGTTACCATAGTAACATAAGATTAGATCACCCACACACAACATACCGATAGTTTAATTGTTGGTACAATCCTTTAACATACTTAATAACTGTTTCAATATGGTTCTAAATGCATTTAATTAAAATGCATTAACTCTCAACTGACAATTAAAATACAAAAAAAATGTCCTCTACTACCTGCCTTCACACCATCTCTCAAAAGAGGCCCAAGACCCTCCCATCCTTATCTCACTGCGTGAACTACATAATCTGCATGCTCCATGTTTTTGCTATGTTGTTTTAGGTGAATACCGGGTGATTCTTTTATTATTCTCACTACAATGTGAAATCAATAATTAGTTGTTACAGTGGTATTGCAAAAGAAATTTCCTTAGTCCAGGGTCAACATTAATGATGATTTTGGGCTACTAAATAGCAGCAAATAGGAATCCAAGTTGGTAATATCCATTTACCTCACTAGCCTACACATTAAAAAAAAATATCAATCCAAATACCATCCCATTTGTAAGCAGGAATCTTTTTGATCAGAGATCCATCCCATCCTGTCCTCATTGAGTTTTGCTGGCACATCAACAAAAAAAAACTATTAAGTTCCTCATAACTTGGCCACTCCCTACCTTTAAAACCTCCTTCAATCGAAGTCACGCCGATCCTCCACAGAGGTTAACTGGTAATCCCCAAATCCAAACTTTGGGGGCTTTCCTAGAAAATGCTTGACCACCAAACTATTGAACTCCATCTCTCCGCTAATTTGTAATTCTAATTCACACTCAATCTTTCAACCTCGCCTCAAAACCTGGGATTTCCTGCATAGATAATTACAAGGCGGCCATCTCAGTCAAATTTCGTGCCGCCTCCAGCTCTCGTCAAAACTCTGACGGGTGTCTTCATGGAAAACACTATTTTCTAACAAGCGTTGTACTTAGTGGATTGTTATAATTATATCATGCATCGTCAGATGCAGGACATATTGTTACCGGAAAGTCATATTATTATTATTATTAGGCCTATTTTTGGCGCCTTATCAACGCCCGTAGTTGTGTCCCAATAGATTCCTTTCCAGTGCCCACATGTCTGGGTATTGCAGTCAGTTGCGCTTACATACAGCTAAGTTATCGGTTCACGTGTTATATTTTTGAATCATTATTTTTATCGTTTTTTCGCCTCATTGAAATGAATGGCGAGAGAGATTTCACGGGCATATACCACCATCTAGCGTTGATGTTATGTAATTGCAAGTTGTTATGTTAAGCTACACTGACTGTCTTGGCTTGCAGCATTGGTTTGCAGCAATGAATGACTACGTCTGGTTATTATGTGATTGCCTCGTAAGACGCAATACTGTTATCCTTAAGTTTTATAATGATTATTATTACAATAATAATATTAGCCCCATTTTCCGGCACCTAAATACCTGCATTTTGCTTCCATTGCAACGCCAAAATGTCAGTTCGAATGCCACGGCCTCTTTTTGACAAGCACTTTCATTTTGTTATCGTCTTCGTCCTTACTGAAAATTGTATTTGCATTTAAGTCAAATTTTGGTCATTTCATTTGTTTCGTTATAGTTAAGATTTAGTCAGTGTTAGTAAGTTTTCGTTTTAGTCAAATCTTCGTCAATGTTTAGTCCTGACTCCTAAGGGGAATTAACATAAATGGCTCTGGTTTATATGCACACTTCTAGACATAATTAAGCAACAACTTAAACAGTAGGCTAAACGCGGCGCCCGGCCTACGCCACAAGAAGTCAGTGGCTGATGTTAACCGTAACTAGCTTATGCAATGCAGTCTAGCTAAACTAAATGATGACGTTAGCAGCACCGCAATGAGTTGAGTGACACTGCTTCCAAAGCGAGAGCAGGCACTATGACACGTAACGTAAAGTTTTCCTAATGCTATCGAACAGGGTTTGGACCGCAGTCCGCTTGTGCTGCAGGGGTAGGTTCTGCGCGCTAAGGCAGTCAGTCGAATAACTGCGATGCATCACATCGCATTTGTGTAGGGAAATGCATTTCTAGTTTGTAACTGCAAATATGGCATTACGCCGTTGCCGATGTGGTGGCACTTTACCGTAACCAGCACAGTGCAGTGCACTGGGAACGCGCTGCCAAAACGGCCATAGGCTCACTTCCACCGAACGCTTTCTGTATCTGTATTGTATCATTGAAAGCGAAACCATAACCCGTGCAAACCTGTACCTAACCCTTGATTTGTTTTGCGTTTCCACAGCAATGAAAGAGCTACAAATGTGTAGGTGGGGTTCATTGCCACGTAAGTTAACTATTAAATTAACTATAAAATATATAAAATTAAATGTCTAGCAAAAATGTTAGAACGTCTTGTAAATTAACAGCTTTGTGCTTTCTTGTCCATTAATAATATTTTAAGCACTTTTCAGTCGGGTTTCAGAGCTGGTCATAGTAATATTACAGCAGCTACTTTTGTAGTAATTTATATAGTTACTGCTCTTGATGATAAGAAACATTGTGCCGCTTTGTTTATTGATTTGTCAAAGGCTTTTAATACAGTTAATCACAGATTACTTCTGGATAGATTAGCCTTGCTGGGATTTGATGATGCAGCCTTTACATGGTTTCAGGACTACCTCTGTGATAGAACACAGTGTGTAGATGCTAAAGGTTTGAAATCAAAGTTTGAAGCCATAGAAAATTGTGTTCCACAAGGATCAGTTTTAGGTCCTACATTATTTACACTTTATAGTAATGATATATGTGCCTCTGTAAAAAACTGTTAAGTACATTTCTATGCAGATGATACCATTCTTTATTGATGTGCTCCATCCATGGAACAGGTAATGTCAAACCTGACAAGGGCATTTCATTGTGTACTGAAATCCCTTAGAAATCTTTGATTAGTCCTTAATGAGTCAAAAACTAAATACATACTTTTCTCAAGGGCCAAAAAGTTAGATTATAAAGCAGATAACATTTGCTCCCTTAATGGGGCCCAAATTGAGCGTGTTGTAGTTTACAAATACTTGGGAATTTCACAAGTTGAAAAGTTCAACTATTAAACTTTTCAAAGTTCATAATTTTAAGACGCATGTGCTTGAACTTACAAAGAAGGTGAGGATCAGACTTGGAGCTCTATATAGAATAAGGTCATACTTTTCACTTGTAAATAGAAAGACAATTGTAAAATATACGCTCTTGTCAGGCATGGATTATGGTGATATTGTGTATATGCATGCAGCCTCAACTATTTTAAAGTCCCTTGATGCAGTTTGCCACAGTGCTTTGCACTTTGTAACTGGGGATAGTTTTAGAACTCATCATTGTACACTGTATACAAAGGTAGGATCGTCTTCTCTTAGTGATCGGAGAGAAAAACATTGTCTCTTTTTTGTTTACAAGGCATTGCTGGGCAAGTTACCTTTTTACCTTCACTATTAAAACACAAATCCAGTAAACAAAGGACACACTCAAAGGACTATTATCACCCTTGAAAGCCCCAAAGTGAGTTTTTTTTGCCTCGAATAAACGGAACAAGATTCAACAGGAATTTAAATTAGAGTATTGTTTCTGTTGAACAATTTAAACTTTTATTGGAGGATTTGGGAGTTGAAGAGTGTTCTTGTTTTGGTTGAAACTGAAATAATGTACTGAATTGTAAATATTGTATTGTAAACATTTTTATTAATTTTTGCTTACTTTTTTATAGTTGTAATTTATCAATTCTGTCTTTAAACAGGGCTCTGCTGGAAAAGAGACCTGGTCTCAGTCGGTTAACCCTGTATAAATACTAAAATAAGTAATAAATAAAAACATTTTATTATTATAAAAAGTGTCTGAAAACAAAAATTTGAGGTGCTCTCTCTAGACTTTATAAATCACATTAATGTAGTTTTTCTGCCATTAAAAAACTATTTAAGGTCTCTTAGGAAATTCTGGCAAACTTTGAAACCAGATCTCACACATTATAAGCTTGTTATAGAGAGGGGTCGATAAGCGTTGGAAAAGCGTAAAATTTTTCAAATCATAGTCCACGTTACTTAGATAGGGAGTAGATCAAGGAACGAGCCCGAAGGAGGAAAATTTTCCAATATTTAAAAATATCAGCATTAAAATTCTTTTTGGAAAGATCTGTGCCTTTTCTTGAGAACTTTAAATTAAACAAATGCGTTCGCAACAGTTTAGATCTTCTTAGATCTTAGATGTTCTGTAGATATGGATTATGTGCAGACCTTCCTTATTTGAGCGTGAATAAGTCGATACATTTTCATCAAAATAATAACTTCAAAGTTAGGGGGTCGACTCATTCTCGGGATCGACCAATACATATAATTTTTTGGCTTCAGTCTGTCCGCGGTAAGTGAAGTTGACGAAAATAAACACCCTTCGTAGTCTGCAATCGCAACCTGAACGGTTTGAGCGCTACAGACAGCGTAAAGAAGGGGCTTATTTACCAGAGAAGCTTCCTTAAATAAGATATGTAATGAAACATGTTTTTTAATTTTAGGTTAGTATTAATTATTCAGATAGTTAACAACGTAATAATTTTTATCCCTAGGTCTATGTGAAGTTCTTAAATTAGCTGTTGTGTCCTATATGCTCTAGTATGGAGAGAGAGCGCGCGAGAGAGAGAGAGCAAGAGAGCAAGAGACTCCCATCTATCCCTAAACCATTAAAACACGGAAAAAACTGTCTATTCCTAATTTACATTGACAAAGTCAAGGGTCAATTTATACACAAGGTCAACTTGTAAACTGTCAACTTGTAAACGGGTAAATACATAATATAAACTTTTGATATTTTCTTCAGTCCTTCACTCATTCCTTTCTTGGAAGCAAAAGTTCAACTCCTTACCTGTGTAGTTCCTTTCAATTGGGGTGATGGGAATGGTCTCCAAGGCTTTCTCCAGGAAGTCGAGCAAACATGGACTGATAACCATTTCCTCTGGGAGGGTCTGGAGAGCAACCCAGGCATACAGCTTTGCAGTCTTTACCCCTCCACTGCCCTTGCCTTTTGCTGCATAGACAAATTATGTCCAAAACAATAATGTTGAAGACTATACCTGCAGCATCAATCCTGAAGGGGTTTGAAAAGTTGATACTTGGTAGTGCCAAACAGACAAATACTTAATTAGCACTGTTACTAAATCAAAATACAGAATAGTAGCCAGCACTAGGTGGAATTACTAAGGAGGTCTGGGATCCCAGTTTGGACATGCCTAACCCAGTGACGTTCACAGATGGTGATAGGGCATGCACGTAGGATGAGAACACTTAGTACCTGATGGTAAAGGTGGGGGAGGAAGGAGCGAGATAGTCTTGCTCTGGGCAGCATTGGGAGGGTTTGGAGGACCATTATCTTTCATACCATACATCTTGGACTCTTTTGAGAGTGTGCGAGGGAGGGAGGATCCTCGTGAGGCATTAGGCGACTCCATCTTCAGGGTCTTGGAGTTATAGTGCAACTGGTAGGGCGAGTAAAGAAATTAGGATATACATTTAGATGCATCACATTCAATAATAGCTAGGGTTGGGTATGGTTTGAAAATCCTTTATACCAATTTAATATGATACCTTCACAATACATTTTACGATACTACATATTATGAAAACTTCATAGAATTAGTGGCCAACTACTTCTCAAGAAATTATTATACAGTGAGCACCATAATTTATCTTACAGTGACACATTGTGTTACTTTGGTTCTGTACTCTGCACTTCGAGATTAAAAGGATACATTGACGATGAGGTTAAAGCGCAGACTGGCTGCTTTAATCTGAGGGAATTTTCATACATCTGTCCATTCTCAGTTAGAATGCTTATGGAGGAAGATGATCATATACAGTTGAGGCCAAAAGTTTACACACACCTAGGCTAAAGACATTCAAACTCAGTTTTCACAACTCCACACATTTCATGTTACAATATATTTCTTTTGGCAAGTCAATTACGGCATCTACTTTGTTCACATCAGAGGTCATTTTAAAATAATCAAATAGAGACAGATTTATTTCACTGTCAGAATTCAGAACTTTACATACAGGGTCAAAACAACTCAAAACAAGTATTGCAGGACAGCTCTGAGCGTCTAAAAAAGTCACTGTTGAATGCTAGATCAATCTCCAACAAAACGTTTTTTATAAATAATCTGATTTCTGACAACAAATAAGACTATATGTCTTTAACAGAAACCTGGTTAGGATCTGATGGGCCAGCCCTTCTCATTGAAGCATCAATCCCTAATTATAATTTTATCAGACTGCAAGACAGGGGAAAAGGGGAGGAGGAGTCGCTGTCATAATATCAAATACATTAAGTAGCAAGGAGGTACTCTATGGTACTTTTAGCTCATTCCAATATCTTGCTGTAGTCCTAGAATGTCAGCAACCAATGTTAATGTTACTACTCTATAGACCACCAAAACAATGTGTACTGTTTCTACAAGAATTCTCAGAATTGCTGTCAATGATACTTACAAATTATGACAAGATGCTATTAGTTTGTGATTACAATTGTCATGTTGACAATTTGTCAGACAGTAGGGCCAAGGATTTTATGAACCTCTTACAATCAGTAGATTGTACACAACATGTCTCTGGCCCAACACACAACCGAGGGCACACCTTAGATTAAGTGATATCTCTGGGACTCGATGTTGGTGTGTCATCTATTTATGATACAGCTATTTCTGACCATTACTGTGTTTTTTTTAATAGTATGTCATGTGTACAGAAAAAACCCACTGAGCGGATGGTAAAAAAGCGTTTCTTAAACGCTTCCTCTGCAGCTCAGTTCTCAGAGCTCATGAACTTATCTGTTAATGCCACAGATGGCCCTGTAGATGATTCAGTTAGTGAATTCAACTCTACACTGAGAGGTGCCCTTGACATTATAGCTCTCGAAAAAAACAAGAAACTGTTGTGACTACCATGTGCCCTGGATGAACGAGGCCACACGTTATCTTAAAAGAGATTGTCGAAAGGCAGAACGCAAATGGAGAAAAACAAAGTTACTGGTGCATTTTAATTTACTCCAGAACCGCAT
>JAVQIZ010223070.1:0-28449 GCA_036023535.2 Galaxias brevipinnis | reverse complement strand
AGACCTATATATATATAAACATATATATATATATATATATATATATCTATATATATATATATATATATATATATATATATATATATATATATATATATATATACGTATATTCCATAAATATATGACATGGAATATCTGTGATGTCTGCTGAATTGGCAAATTTGCTGTTCACTATATGACTTCACATGTAAGAAATGTATAAAAATGGACATGCAAATGTGAATTTTCTGTTTAAATGTGACACGTTGCTACAAAAAATGAATTACAGCAACTGTACACATACAAATGTGCATAACCTTTTCCCGTGCACTATATTGTACAGTATTGACTTTTCCCAGTGAAAGTTTACCTACAGTTGAAATGTATGTTTTTAAAGTTCAGTGTGATTAAAAAATTTGACATTCTTGTAGTACATTAAGCAGTCAGTGTAAAAATGTAGAACAAAACAGAAATTTGCACATAAGAAACGTTTCCATAGTTGACTGCCATGGTGAAAAAACATCAAAACATTTTGACCAGTAGGCCAACTTACACACAATAAGGTTTTAAAGCATGCATTTTGGGTGTTACTACATTTTGCAGACAAGCAATAGTTGTGATGTCCCATAAAAAAATTGTGACAATTGCACTTACAGTTTAGAAAATGTTAAGACTGTTTAAAAAAAATTTATCCAAAGCGATTGTGAAAAACTGTAATACACAAATCACAACTAGATATGATGATATCAAAATGTTTAACTTAGTATATAGACACTCGCATGTTTGGTATTCAATAATAAAAACAGACAATTCAAAGTATTATATTGAATAGGTCCAGCTCCTGCTTCTGAAGACTTTGCTTGATACTGTACTTTCATCGCATTACGTAGTCGATTGCATTCTTCCAAGAGGCGGATTAGCAGTATGCAAGAAATAGGGTGTTGAAAGGGGGCAGACTGAGTGCAAAGTGTTAGATCGCTATAGTACAGCTACCACTACGCCACTAGTTAGTACTTATGCAACTTGATCAACCGTTCCACATACATTTACGTAATAATGAGTTCACTCAGGACAAATCACTTATTCATAAGAGATAAAGAAAATGATGCATGTTTTACTGAAAGATTCTGTGTAGGCGTCATCACGCCTATTTCATAACTGAAGAAACATGAGTAGTATTAACCCTTTTTCCAATATACAGTATCTTAACAATTATTGTATTGTGAAGACCAATCAGAGAGAGACTTGATTGAATAACACAACGTTTTCTCACTCAGCTACCTCGTTAAAGCTAGAGCTGAATCAATAATTCATGAGATTCATAATTTTCTAGGCCTCCATTTTTTCTTTCTTTTTATTCTTTTTTAGGAAAGAGGGAGTGCGGAATTTCTTCTTCTTCTTGAGATCCTTGGATTGGCTCTCCGGCGTCTTGGCCTCTCCGGTATTTTCTGTTATGGATATCTCGATTGTTTCTGTGGTGCTCACACTCAGCTTTGATACACTAAGGCTTAGATCTTCCTCCATCTCTGACGAGTGGTCCTTCCCATTGTATATTATCTCTGTCAACGGATGAACTCAAATCAGTAAAGAACGTTGGGCATTTACAGAACACACTACTACTATTACTGTATGTGTTCAGTATAGGATTAAACCCAATGGGTAGACGACGCACATATTGTTAGGGTTATCATATTTACTAGACTTGTTCTGGATTCACAAATACTGCAAGTGCAATTTCCCCAAATGGGATTTATTGTCATTATTATCGTATTTTATTATGATATTATGAGGATATCGTAAAATCATATTATGTGTGTGTGTGTGTGCGTGTGTGTGTGTGTGTGTGGGGGGGGGGGGTACAAAACAGATTAAGCATAATTGATTACCTAAAGTCAACATTTCAAGGAATTCTAGTTGTAAGTACACTACTGCTACAAGTTACCTTGTTTGGCTGGGGTCGAGAGAGGTGAAAAGGAGATGGAGATGGATGAGCCATCAAATGTAGTCAACTCCTCTGCATCAGTAACATCATCAACATCTGCAGAGGGAAAAGATGACTGGTCAGTCATTTAGATAATAATACTTTGACACAAACCAACACAACACTTTGTCAACTCACCTTTATATGTTTAAGGCAATCAGTGACAATAAAAGTGAATGTGGTACCCTCCATGCACAAGGTACACAATAAATGATACTGCTCACAACACAGTGTGAACATACGCAACTATCCTTTAAATTACATTACAAATACTATAAAAGGGTGTTCAGTGTCATCAGTGTGACACAATGCTTCACCTGTAAGGGTAAGTTTGTCCCTGAATGACACAGCAAGAGAGGCAGCAGAACATTGATGTAGACCTTATAACACTTGGCCACCCTGAACACACAGAAGGTAAACAGTCTACTGTATGTTTTGTATGGGAGGATCACCGTACCCTCTTGGCCGTGTAGCCTTCGCTCCACTGTGTTCTTATACTCCAGCAGAACTTTCTCAGAGAGCCCACTAAAAGGATTAGGAGGAAGATGACGTGTGTGCTCTTCATCCTCAATGATGAAGGCCTGCATGGACAAAGGTACATGACAAAATGTAATCCAAAATATCGCAGCTGTGCTCATGATAGAACTTGATAAGAGTTTTTAAGTCATGACATTGAAGCTCCTACTGAAGATTGGTATTTGAGGTTCATTAGACAATTTTACCTTTTTTCCCCCCTATCTATTTACTTATTTTTAGATCACGGTTTCAGGTTTGGTCATATGCTATTAATTCCATATAGACAGTTGTAATTTCCTATATCTTAAATTATTTTGTTTTCCTATTTTGACAGGAATTTCTCTCTTTAGCCTGCTCAATTTTCAGAGATAAAACCAGATCTTAAATTAAAGTTAGAAAACAATTTTCTTTTCCTAGTTTTGTAAGGTAATAGACTTGACCTCTAATCGAGCAACACGAGGCAAATTGTGCTTGAGGAAATTAGTTGAGAACCATTCTCTGATCAATGTATTGTGCTCAATCAAAGTTGTCTTAATGTCTCCGAATTAAAGCAACTATAGGCAACCTTTTTTTACATTAACGTATTATCAATACATTTCTTCTGATAGCACATTGTAATGCCTATAGGAGAAAAAAAAAACGTCCTCTTGAAGTCTCCATATTCAACACTCATTTTGTCTGCCACTGGGAACAATCTCCCGCAAAACTGGGACGAATTGCTTTAGGGCACAAGAAACTGCTTCACTATATCAGGAAGTGATGCCAAATACTTGGAGTATAGTTGTTGATCATGCTAGCAATATGCAATAACCGTGAGCATCCTGCACGTCTTCTTTGCGACCATTGCGCAGGGGAAATAGTTACACCAAGCAAATGGCAGGGGTTGCCAAAATAACCTACTATAGGAAACTGACTCTAGCAGCTTTACACAATGAAATTAATATGTATTATTGCATTTGCACGACTTGGCCGACTTACTTTTAATAAATCAATATCTCAGACTTCCAAATTCAGTTACACGCCATGCACATAGGGTAAGCTAACTCCACAAGCTAATTGGTAATAAGTCAGCAGCTGCTCCGGTAGGTGACTCATTGCTTGATTATGCACCATATGCTACACACCCTGACTTCAACTTGACTAGAACTTAGTACTACTACTGCAGTCGGTAATTATTATGCATGTGACCTGACTTATCAAGAACTATTTGTATTCCTTTTCCAAAATGCAATATTGTATTATAATATATCTTTATTTCTAAGTTAATAAATACATATTATTATATACAATTGCACTTCCCTGAGAACAATTATCTGGTACTGATATTAATGAGAGTACTTTAATTGAGATGGATACATGAACTGGTACAATTAATTAAATAAATGCTAGTAACCCACTTAATTATGGTTAACAATCAATGAGTTCTGTCTAATAAAGAGTCTGGTGGTGCACTTATTCTTCAATGAACAAATAATCTATTATTGTCAGTGTATTTTTTTATTTATATATTTGTATTGATAATCATTCAATTTGAGTAAGGTATTCACACAGCAGAGTGTAAACCAATGTGCCTCTGATGAGACAGGTATAAGATGTGGGCTACTCACTGGTCCTGGTACTGTGTCCACCACAATGCCAGCTAGAAGCTGAGACTTTGGTCCTGAAGTCTTCTGGTCACATCTGTTCTGTTCTCTTATCTAAATGACACGTTCATGTTTTGTCAATTGTATTGCTAGGACATCTGTCATCATTCACTTAACCACATGCTGACCAACAGTATGATTAGTTCAAAGAAAAGAGTACAATGCATCTTTTTTTCTAAGTATTTTGAGTGACAGGACAGAGGCCTCTATCAGATTGACCTGCAGGCTTCATAATTGATCAGTCCAATGTGAAGCCCAGCTGTCATGCTAGGAGTAGCTTGAAGGTACCTCAATTGCTAGATGTATGCTTAAAATAACTATTAACTATTATAACTATTAACTTATAACTATATAACTACTAGTGGTCAGGCACAGGGGAGATCGGCTCTATGGAACTGAAGTGACTAACCCTGTTTCTCTTTTCCAGCACATCAGTAGGATTCGTGTTGAGGGGAACAAACTGATTCGGGTCCTCAATTCTTATTGGGGTTTCCGACTCGGCCGACTTCATCCACTGTACAGAAAGAAAATAATTAGCTGAAGTTAGTTCTTATAGGTGAACTCTTAAAATAAATGCAGTATTTCCTTGTCAACACCACCTTACATAATGCATGCACTTTAAAAAATATCCAGAGGAGGGCAGGCTAACACCAAATTGTGCTCTTGTCCCAAACACGTCTAGCAGACAGTTATTTCAGCAGCCTCACTCTCTATGGTCTCTACCATTGGACAGTGAGTGGGAGGAAATAAAAATACAAAACTTGGAAGGCCCAAGATCATTACGTGGGAACATTTCTCAGAGTTTAGAGAAAAGGCTTGCCTGGTTATTGCCATTTTAGGAGGGACTATCTATATCAGTGCTCACCATAGTCTTTGTCCTGGGGCTGCACTCTCCACTGGGCGAGCATTCAGGAACATTGACCCTCAAGTAGCTATTGGGTGAGTTGAGCCAGCGGGTTCTCTCTCTCTGCTGTTTCTGGACCATGAACTTGAAGGGGCTTCGCAGATCAATCTCATCTTCTGCCAGAGGCACAGCTGACACCGTGGCTGGGATCTCTACATCGTTCTTGGAACGAGGCTTTTCTCTCACAATAGGATTCCTGTGAGCGTAGCCAGTTCGATAGCCCTAAAATGCAGACAAAACACATGTTATCTTAATTTCCATTGCAGGCAAAATCGTGCTTATTTATACTATCTCTGCTAAATAACCTTCTCTGGAGGAGACAGTATGAAAGAAAGATATGTTCTGGCTTACATCAGGCTATTTTAGGAGAAAACCAGTTAAATAGACCCCATAAAAAAGGGCCTATTTTTAAGAAAAAAATAAGTAATGCATTGCTCCCACATGTGTGCCATAACATAAACAAGAGCTTGAATAACATGAAGCCAACAGATCAGATCATACACTGAAGTAGTCTGAATACATTATAAATGGACCACCCGTCGTGCAGAGAAGGCGTTCCTTATGTGGCTGCAAACCATGTTCAAGAATATTACACTCTTGTCAGATCGGACTGGTTTCAAAGGGAATAGATAAGTCCAAGCCTTATGCACAGTGCTATCAGACAGGGTAGACCGTTCTGGAGATCCCTTCAAAGACAAGCAGAGATCATCAGAACCCTAACTGGTTGAAGGCAACTCACAGCATTTGTTAAGTTTTCCAGTCGATCGACTCTAAGGGATTGTGTGGTCATAGCTCTTTACTCCCCTCAGCATGTCCCGCCATCTGGAAGCCATGACTGAGTGAGTGGGCGTGCTATTATCACAGAGAGCTGTACAAGCTAACACAGCTGTATCCTACTCCGGATGGCAGTAGCCAACTTTGTGTCATGGTATTAGGAAGATTTCAATGGAGAGATTAGAAGTCCTGCTCCTCTCACAGCGTTTGTCTAGGAGTGGTCTCTCTCTCTGTTAATGTTAGTAGTTCTCTGTTAATGTTATCTCTGTTCTCTGTTAGTGGTTAATGAAGTGATATTGAGGGGATTAAACACACTAAGAAGTTAGCTATGGACTAAAAAAAAGAAAATGTTGTATTAAATATACCATATGTGATGGTCACATCTCAGTATATTTGAAACAACATGAGCTGGTTGATTAAATAGGTCAAAGCCAGAATCTAGGTTCACAGGTCGTTTCTGTCAGCGCACTGTATCCTGACCCTTCCCCAGGAAGTGCCTGCTACAGGAAGCGCAAAGCATCATGGGAAAGCCCGCGGGTCAGGGTTGACGCACCAGGTTGTCGAGCATCCTCATGAGAGACTCAAACTCAGCCTCGCCCACTTTCCACTTCAGCTCCCCGTCCACGGTAAGCCCAGCCGCCGCCACGCCCTGGGTCAGGGGCTGGAACCTCTCCCTTTCCAGGAGCACCAGGTTGTCTACTCCTCCTGAACAGCGTAGAGCACTGATCTGGATGAAGAACAGAGGAAGATGGAGGTCATAGTTAGCATATACAGTATGTTCAACCAAGTCGCATCTTTAGCATATGTGTTCAACCAAGACATGAAGGGTAAAAGAGGCCACTAAACATGGGGCAGCCTCTAAAATAACTGATTTAATTGGTCGCATTCTGAATACCTCTATGATAATCCTTGCATTGTAGGGCAGGTCCTATGGATAACCGAGCAAACAATGAAGACAGAGGAGACAACACTATGCAGCTCCATAGAGACAACAGTTAGCGTGAGCTAAACACTATGCAGCTCCACAGAGAAAACAGTTAGCCGGAGCTAATGGTAGAGTTCTTACCCACTTAAGGGTTCCACATGGTACTGCTCCAAAATAATTTCTCTCATAAATAGACAAGTTGTCTACAGAAAATCGAATTTGCAAAGGCAACTAAGTCTGTACTTTCAGGTAGGCAACCCTGTATGGTAGAGATTAGTTTAGGACACAGATAAACACGCATACTTGAGTCATTTATACCTAAACTGATTTCTAATTGTATCTTGGATTGCAAGAGATAATTCATGCTTATTAAAAATAAAATAAAAATCACAAATCAAAATACATTTTGACAGTAAAATCTCAATTCTAAAATTATATATTAACAATATTTAACCATATTAAATAAATATTCAACTCAGGTGAGTGGGGACCACACACAAGCGAAAAGATAAGAACACATAAATATTTGACTGAAGCCTGTATCTTACCGGTTTAAGGTTAGACAGCAGTAAGGAAGTACAGCTTTGACAGCAAAAACAATAACTAATACCCACACGTACCTGGATTTCACAGGCGTGTTGTGAGTGGTATACATAGTGGAAAGCCTCTTCGATAGTTTCCCCTAAAGCAACAAGTCCATGGTTCCTCAGGACTAGCACCTAAAGAGAATAAGGAGAATTTAGCACATCATTTTGTAAATAAATAGAATAAAATTTAATTATTATATCTGCAAAGCATCTCATTTAACCCTATGCTATTGTTTTAAGACAATAAACAACCCGTTTAGATCAAACAAAAATAACTCTATTAGTATAATATGAAACAACGATTGAGTCTTTGCATTCCATTTCTATAAATACAGCGGAGTTTACCTTGGCAGTTGGGCCCAAAGCTTTCTGGAACTCCACCTTTTCATTCGCATCATCAAGGCAGCCATGGTAACCAAAGTACGCTATGTCGCCCAAGAGCAGAGCCTCTTGGGAAATGGGAAGGATGCCACATTTCATGGAGGACACCTGTTAAACCAGGATGAAAACCACTGTAAATGAACATGGCTAGTCAATGACTAAATAAAAATATGTGTTTTTCCTTGGGCATTTAGTAAGGCAAAACTCAAAGTAAGACTAAACCATTTGTATGGGAAATTCATTCCCAAAGAAAATAAGATATACAAGTATCGGCAGATATATTTAAAATTCCTCACAATCGATTCAGACTCTGAGTAGCACTTGGCTGCCACTTTTAGCATTCTTCCTTACTGTGAAGCTACCTCATGCTATACTCACAGCAGCCGTGGCAGAGGAGTGAATGTGTATGATGCACTTCACATCAGGCCTCATAGAGTAGATGGTAGCGTGGGGGCTGAAGCCAAAATGGTCGATACCTAAGTAGGTAGAGCCTTGGTCCACCACGTCTCCAACCATGTTCACTTTTACCTGGAAAACAGACAAATTCAGGAAGTGTTGCTATTGTATCCTGAGATGAGTATTCCCCACAGTCTAGACTCCATAAGTCCGTTAAATTGAAAGGGATATGCATCCTTGTTTGGTATCATCAATAATTTTAACTAAGTCAATAAAGATTATATCTTGATCACACTTTCTTGAGAAATATCTAGTCAATAGCGATGAGATATTCAATAGCCAGCAATATACTGTGGATAGACCATAATGTTAAAAGAAAATATACAGCTATAATACGTTATTATTTGACATCTCTCATGCTACAATATAATAAGTTGTTTTATTGAACATGAGGCCAACTATACTAATTATACTCCAACAATACTACTCTGTTTACTTTGTAATTATGAAAATGTAATTTCCTTGAATTCTCTCTTTCGAATCAATTTGATTAAAAAACGAATTGACTCACCAGATTAGAAGCTGTAACTTCTGCAAATGACAGTCCTTGTGGGCTGATAAGAACATGATCCTGTTCTTTGCTGACCTTCACCTGAACAGCAAAACAGCACATTGGTCAAAAGGCTGGCAATGCCTATGGGTTAGGGTTTAGGATTCAAGATTTTGATCACATTCTACAATGTACCATAAGGTGTTAAATCAGGGAACATCTTCGACTTTACTTTATTCATGAAGTTAATATCTTATTTCGGAACATACCTTTTCATAAGGTCCTTTCATTGAATACAGATGTATGCGAAGTTATACTCACAGTAATGTACGAGCTGGTCAAATGAGCCCATGTGAAAAGGTCAACTAGCCTGTAGAGGCTGGCTAACATGCAGCGGCTTCTTTTCTCCCCTTTGGCATAGGATGGAGACTCAATTCCATACAAGTCGTTTACTGGGGTGACTGTCCCCACGCCTAAAACAAAGCAAAGATACTGTTACAGATGCATCAAATTGTAGTAGGCAAAAAGATGAAATGTGGAATAGACCACAATAGTCCAAAACTGTTTCTACGCTGCCAAAGCTTACACGGGCTCTGACAATGTTCGGTTTCCACATCTGTCAAATGTGTTCCTTTTGCAACATACTCTTTCACTTTTTCCTTTTAATAATGGTTATTTTTTTCAGTTTATTTAACTATATGTAGCTAAAAGTGACTATGTCTGCATATCAAATGAGTGAATCCCAGGGACGCTATGAACAGTTTGACCATAAAAGAGGCACAACAGCCTCCAGGGTATTTTTAGACCGTATATACTTTATACGGGCATTAAACAAAACGGAACCCCATGCTTTTACAGCTGCTTTAGCCGTGAATGTCAGCTTGTGGAGGAGTGCCTGTACTTCAAAGCTAAATGGGACGAAGGCGGCAGTGTTTACATTTTTCAAACAGTAACAGTTTCAACAGTTTTTTCTTACAAGAGCGTTTTTGCTCAGGGCGGTTTTGTGACCTCTAGTGAAACACTACGGGTAAGCTAATTGACAAAGAGGACAGCTGTAATTCATTATGCCCCGTCTGGCCATGTGGTCCACTTAATAGAAACCTTCAGAATGAGGAATGTTGTCAACAAGTTCTTGCCTTTTCAGCTGTTTCGTAGTTCTCAATGTCACAAGTGTCCAATAATTTAGCACACAGTCCTACACAGCTTTTAAAACAATGAAGATATTCAGTTGGCATAATAGAAATAAACACAGATGAAGACAAATCGAATGGCAAGGACAAAGACACACACACACAAACAGTGCTACTTACTTATGGGGGAAGTTAAGGGGCCGGCTCCTCCCATGGTGCTAGCCATGATGAGGTCTGCAATCTGTCTCAGGGCCAGCAGGCCTGTAGGGTTGTTGCCCTTTGTCACTTGGTCCTGGATCAGGCCTTCTAGCTCATCCTTAAACACCTGCAACACAAATAGGAATGTTGCAGACTAAATTATCAGTGGAATCAGTGAACTCTGACATAAGCTTTGTTTGTTTATGTTAATCTTGATAGATATAGATAGATGGGGAGAATGGAAGGAATGGAGAATACTAGCCAGTATCAAGGCAGGCCATGTGTACACAACAAAGCTTTAACCCAGTTCTAATTTATTTTCACTTCACAATCCTGTCTGGGTAGTGATTGGTTCTAATAGAGCCCACCGTATTACAAATGTGCACAAGAAACCACTACAACCTGTTTGTGTTTGTGCAAACCGAATCGACTTGAGGTTGGTTGTTTTTCCCTTTTGGACACAGCCTATCAATTTATGCCCATTGAGTGCCTAGTGAGTCTTGGGCATCCTTCTCCCTGAAACTAAACAATTCTCCTGTGTGTTCTGCGTGGCACAGCGCCAGCATTCCGCTTCATCTCAGCACCGTTCCCATGGTGACGAGCTGTGTTCCACTTGTTGAGGTCTGTTATGCAATCTCAGATGAGCGTGGGCTCGTCTTATTTCAATGCACTTCATTGGCATGTGATTGTTGCACCTCCTTTCAGTTGCATTTCTCACGAAATTGTGATGCTTGGTTTTCTATCCTTTTGGTTTACATTAGCAGATGTGAGACTTTGCTCTTAGGTACATAAGCATGAGATGGCTCACACTAGGCTAGGATCAGCAACAAAACCATATTCTTTGTTTAAGAAGACAAAGGATAAAACATGCAGTTGTCATTACTACTGAAATAGCAGTAAGAATATAATGGGTAATCCTTAAACAAACCACCATAGCACGGATTGAATTGTTATAATATCATACCTAGTCTCTGTTGATAAAATATCTGACAGAACAGGCCAACTATTCTAATGATAATAAACTGATAATATAACGCAACAACAACGGCCTGGACATAGACCAGGAAAGGCCTCTGTAGCTAGGTTATCTGGACCATTGTTTTTGCATTGCACCACCGTTCATCAGCATGACCAAAATCCAAACCAAACATTTCATAGTGCAGGTAAGCAAGTTTCAAGCATTTCAGTGGAGTTTTAGTTATTGAGACACATTAAGTTAATTGTAAAACAAATGCAAATAAATTAACAGCATTAAGAAAGTGACTAAAACAACAAGGTGATCTGTACAAACCGGACTCTGCAGGATCTGGGTGACCCTTTTCTTCTGCTCCATCATGCTGAAGTCTTGCCTCATTTCAGGGGACAAGTTCCTGCCACGGAGGTACTCCGGGTCGCTCTCATCCACCTTGGAAAAGTAACCCTCCTTCGAGTCAATGCTGTTCAGAGAGAGGGTCAAAGACCCTGCGGTCTGACGGACCTCCACCAAACTCATGTTACTAAAGGACTCTTCCTCACAGCCTCTTGGATCTTCTTCGTTTGCTTCTTACCTGTACAAGAGGCAGGGCTGGTAAGATAAACAAAAGGTTTGGCCTTAGTTCATGAGTTTCAATAGAGTGTACCATTTACAAAAACAATCTAATGCAATTAGGTTAGGCATAAATTAGTGTTATTAGTTTGTTGATAAAGAAATGTGAAAAACCTAGTTCTCCAAGTCATGAACCATACTATGCAGAGCACAGCTGTATAACACCATAATAACACTAGAGATAATGTAGCAGTGGACCAACGCAGACAAACATTTTTGGGGTAATTCCAGTATATAAAAACTGGTATTCAAGTATGCATTAACGGTGAAGGTTAAACTCGATCCGAAGAATGGTTTATTTGCTATGCAATTATCCAACCATTCACCTACACCCAATACAGCGACCCTGTTTCCGCAAACATGTATTCCCTTATGTGCAGTTAAATGGAGGTGATAGAAGCAATAATATACCTATGTCTACTGTCTTGCTACAACCATAACACTTAGTGGAACACTACGGTGGGTCTTTGTGCTGCAACTTGATGTAAATCAACTTGTTTGCAAGAGCACTATATAGTGTTACGTTTGGGGGTTGGGCGGAGGGGGTAGCTGAGTTGGTAAAAACTTAAAGCCTTTATATCACACTAGTTTCTAATGTCCGAGAATTAATATGTTAGGTTATTGCAAAGCGAAATCAATACACAACACAACATTGATAACATGATTATTTGCTAAAGGACTATTAGACCAACAGATTGAAACAATAACTAATTTAGATTTCCAAAGGTACAGGCTAACAAATAATAATTGCTGTTGGCCTGTTGTTTTTTAACTGGCAGTGGCTCAACAAGCAACATTACATAACATCTCAAGCATCTATTCAACCATAAAATGTAAATTTTATATAAAACTACAACAGAATTAACCGAACTTGTTGATTATAAACATGTATTTTCTATAACGCACAATATTGCTTGGTAACGTAGACTATTTTAGGTGTCTCCCAATGCAAAAATCTAGCAGCATTTAACTAGAGCGGATTAAGATTGAGGACGGAACCGACAGTAGGATAGCTGAATCCATGTAGAGAAAAAATACTTTGAAACAATTGATTGGATGTGTGGATCAAACATGCATAGGTATATATCCTCAACAAACCTTGCACTTTGTGCGATGATAGATAAAGATACACGAGTTTCCGACGACAATGAAATCGAAAATAAAAATAAATGTTTAATCCCGTTTTGGAAACATCTTGGTTATCCTGTTGGCAACTTTGCTTTAATTAACTGTGTGATATCTTGCGCGTAACTGAGATGATGCCAAGTATGGATCTGCTGTGCGCGTGTGTAGAGTAAGCGTGGAGTAAAAAGAGTGTAGCCGCGTGGAAACTGTGGGTGTGTTTGTGTGGGAAAAGAGAAAAGTGACCATGTGACTTTTGAAACCCACCCACAGGCCCACAGGCCCACAAGCTATGATAAATTGGCGGGACAGAGGGGCGTCCAGCCGCGTCCTTTGATTTGCTGTCGTGCAACCCCAAGTCTGCACCGCTGGTCCCATCCTTCACCTTTTGCAAAAGTGTGTGCGTGTGTTTGTTAGCGTCTGTTTGTTTGATAAATCTTCTTAATCTTGCTTCGAAAGTCTTCAAAGTTTTAATAAGATTGTGCCTGACTGAATAAGATGCTGTCCAAGAAGAAGGAACAGGCAACAGCATTCTTAAACATGGGACTTTTTTAGAAGAAGAAGAAGAAGCAATATAACACAGATGTTCTATTGCACAATGCAAAACATACCCCAGGATTCCTCCGTTTATTCACTGATAATAACCTTGCTGACTGTGATTCAGAATGTACGATGTGCATGTGTGTGTATATGTACATGTTTGTATTTCACTTTCTAAGTAATCCTCAGTTAGTTCACATAAACAAGGTGTGTTTTCAAAACCTATCACACTAAAGGATAGGACATTCGTATACATGTCTTAACTTTGCTGTTTCATTCTCTGCATAATGTTTTGGGTGTTCAGGGAGTGTAATTCAAGTCTATTAAGCTAATGCAAATATTTAACTTTGAGAACCATCTAAAAGGAGTCCCACCCTGGGCTGTTTCCAAACCACTTGCAAAATGTTTGTGTTTTAGTTAATGTTGTTTTTTCTCGCTACAAACCTAAGATAACATCTTTGCTTTAATGTACACAGGGAGACAAACAATAAAACCAACATTTAAGATGGCCACAGTGATTTACTGTGATTGGATTTAGGAAAATGCTGTGCCTGTCTCTTGTAAGCACTCAGAGGGCTTTGCAACAGAGAGCAAATACTCCAATGTATTTATTAAATCCTGCAGTAATACGGTCTCTAATTGCACACACAGTCCCCTGATACATATACCTTGGCACACCCACACACATTCCCAGCACTATCAACTTCAAATTACAAAAGCAAATGAAGAAACTCTTATACACCCATAGACTTAAAGAGAGAGAAAGAGAGATTGGGTCAGTGACTGACACAACCATTCCAGTAAACTGAGTGGAGTCACCAAGGTGAAGCAGATAGGGGAACATATGGGTTGACGTAATGAAAAGCAGAGGGTTTTCACCAGAGCGTGGAGTGCAGGGTGACCCTTTAACTCCCCACGGATACCCTGGCTGCAACCCTGCCAGCGCTGGCACGTTTCCCATAGAAACCACCCAAACACATATGTAGAGACCTACAGTGATCCTTTGCCAAGTGTCCATGGAATGACTGTAATGTTCAATGTCAATATATTTTCTAACCTTGAATAACACAACTTTAGTAATCTGGATTTTTTATGTAACAATACATTACATTCAAAATACAATGTGCGGTTTCTTTAGTAAGTTTGGGGGTTGAAATCTTTTCGACTCTTAACGACTGAAACTTTTGGGTTTAGTTTTCTCAGGAAGTCATTGGAGTGGTAGTTTGGCCTAATCAATCAGACTGTAGCTTAATACAATATAATTTATGGGACTAGGCAGAGCAGAATAAATTATATCTTGAGATGGTTCGATTAGCTAATTTATAACATACATTCATTAATATTATCTTTCTGAAAGATTGGAACTTGTTAAGGTCTTCGATATATTGTGTTTTGAAAATCTGTAATGCTGCCCATAATTAGTTAATTTGCTCTCATGAGGCTCCAAAAACTGTTGTGAACTAGAAATGAGTTGAATAGAGGCAGGGAGGCAGAGATAAAGTGAAAGCAGAAGAGATGCCGAGATCAAGAGAGATGGAAAATAAGGAGCAAGTCAAAAATAAATCACACCATTCTCTCATTCATCCATTTGACGATCATTGTCTTTCCTCAGTAGACACTGTCTTCCCGCATATGGGGTTCATTTGAAACGGCAAATTATACCAATTATCACCATGATCCTCTTATGATTATGCAATCTCAAATTTAATCAATATTCAAATAAAAAAGATGGTTCTATTGAGAATAAAATAGTGTGTTTAACAACATCACATCAGCCCAACTATTTTAATATTAGTTAAACATAACCATGATAGAGACATAAACTTCAACCCAATATGATGTTGAAAACAACTTTTACAAAATGTTGGTGCTGTTGGAGTAACTTCATGATAACACCCCTGGTATTTTGTGGCCAATAAAATGTGATGAAGCCAGAATAATACAGAAAGAATTGATGCTTCATTGTAAATCAGAGATATCTTGCACATTAAAGTGATTTCCCCTGGGAGCCTCTTGTAAAAGCAGGCCCAATCAGGGGACAGAGAATAATCTATTTCTGAAACCCAGCTTAAAGTTAGTAGGGTTCAGTTATAGATTTTTGACCTTTAGTTTCCACAGTTTTTCATTGTTTAATTGTGTTGTTTTTGTGTGATAATATTGAACTGTACTCCTATGAAAATAGAGACACCCTTGCTGTAATCACAAACCAACACACACATTCACACACAGACACACACACACACACACACACACACACACACACACACACACACACACACACACACTAACTTCGGTCTTGGGAGTGAGTGAAGAGCTTGGCCCAGCTTTGTTTATTGTAAATTAGGAAATGGCTCAATCCTTCTCTGCACGACCTCCATAGTTGAGTAGGTCTAGGCCTGGGTGTGGTCGACTTTAGACAGGGGTCTGGACTGAGAATGTCCTCAGAGGATTATTTCAGTAGACTATTAGACTATGGGAAGATAACGCTGGCAACTCAGAGAGGATTCCTGTTCCCATGCATATAAGATTGTTACTATCATTTACCATCCACTGAGACAACAATTTAGATTATAAAAGAAGTGTAAAAACAAAAAACAAACAAAAAAAAAGGTTTGTTAAAAACATCTTGACATCATGCTTACATACATCTTCCAAACAAGAAAATTAACTGGTAACCTTTGAGTTCACTGCTAAAATGCTTTATGTTCATAACACAGTAAAGTATTATGTACAGGAATGTATTATGAGGGGCCATGGTGTCCCTTCCTCTCCTCTAAAGTCAACAAAAACTTCGGACTAAGATTTTCTGGAGGAAGGCAATAATGGAAAGCAGCTGTTGGAGGAATAAACAGCTGGAACTGATAGATTCTGTGACATCACACTCTGATCCGCCTATAGAGACATCTCTCTACAAGAAGTCAAAGAAAGTAAAGGTAAAACTCTTGAATAATTGAATATACTGTGCTCATCTCCTGGGAAGTGCTTTGGTCAGATATCAAATATCCTACCTTGCCTTATTCACAGCACTCAAAATATCCTCTCCGAGAGCATGCTTCTCGTCTTCCTTGGGACAGAGTCTGACTGAAAAAGCTGTTCCACCCTACCTCGTCTTGGGTGAATTCTTCACCTCTCAGGTCAAACTCCCACGGCTCTGTCAGTTGTCAGATATCTGTTTACATGATCACGTTGAGAAGGGTCGTCTGGTTCCATAGACAAGTAAAAGCCTCTGTTTTGCATCAGACTCCCTAAGTTCCATTGTGACTTGGGCTGCGGCTCTCCCAGCTTGCTGGGCCAGAGGAAGAGGAGGAAGAGGAGGGGGGGGTGGGGGGTGCACATTACAACACAATCTGATGCATGGTGGTTGATGTCAACTACTTGTATATCCTCATAAAGGGGCACATTAAGTCACTGCAAACAAACTAAAGAAAATAATGAGTTTTTACATTAAACTTGGAGTTCAATATTTAGTTCAACATTACATCTTATGAGACTGCTAAAAAAATTTATACACTATCTCCACCTTTTACAACATACATACATACAGTATCTCCACCTTTTACAACATGCATGGTCTCCAAGATCTCATGATAATTCACGATAAACTAAACATCTCTCTGCTATGTCCCTCTGGTCATGCTGCATCATATTCCTTCTGTTCACTGTCTGCAGCACCATGCTCTAAACTCTGCAGTTTGAAGGACATTGCTCACAGATTATGCCTGCCCGCTATCACCTCGTCCCTCCCACACACTCCGAGAGTGGATGAGTAAGAGAGCACTGCACTCCCTCTTCACTGTCTCCCTCAATGCAAATGTCGAAGAGGTACGCCTCACACAAACGATCATGATAATAACAAGATGAGAAATGCACTGTTGTTTTGCTCTGAGAGAAAAATGAAAAAGCTGTGAAAACAATGCGATCGTTGATGAGAGAGTTATACAAAAGGAGTTGGATGTGAGACTTTTGTGACAGAAGTGTGGGAGAGTGTGGGTGGAAGCAGTGCCTGTAGCTTTCACAGAGAAATGCCGGTGATAGGTACGTACCCAGTGATTGTGAGCAAAAAGCGGGCCTGCAATAACGTACAGAGTAGGAAAATATAATGGCCCATCATTAGTTCCCCTGATCTTGTATCTGATTTTAGATAACCCATTAATATTCGAAGGCCTCCATGGACTTTCTGTTTTAAAGATATGTTGGAGTTTGATGTTTATATATACTTGTGTTGTGATGTTAATCTTGAACTGCCTGGGAAGAAAACAGGAAACTCATCTGGGGAGATTGTATTTAGTTTGGCAGCAGCAGAGCAGTTAAAGTTAGAATTTATCTTTCCCACCCACTATGCAGTTTTTTTTTCATTTTTAACCAGATTTTTTAAAACATTATTTCCAAAGCTTTCATTCGTTAAATAATCACACAGCCACACCTACAGGATATTACTAGTTCACGCAGCTCCTGGTCATCAAACTACGCTTTTTCCTTTTTCTTTCCTGTTCTTTTTTAGAGAGGATCGTTTGAAATGTATGCCAGCAATTATGGAATGCATTACTATACACGTTTAGCTAATTAACTGTGCTTTATTATCATAAGATTACTTAATCTACAAAAAAGCACAAGGCATGTCTTTAAATACTAGTTTAATTTTAGAGAATGATAGTGCTTGCTAACGCTGCCACCTTGTGGATTTAAGTGTCAGCATACATTTTTTATGTACCTTTAGGCCACTTGCGTTAGTTTTGTGTTTCATTATAAATATTAAATTATAGTAAGCATGTCCATTTGTTATACCTTGATTCACTCTTTGCAAAAAGAAGCTGATTGGTAGTGCCAACGTAGTCCTTCAAACTCTCTGCTCCTGCAGCTGTGGCTAGTTGTATTGGTCTATTAGTCTTGTAGTTCACTTTTGAGTATTAGGATGAATTATCTGCTTTCTCTCAGAAACAAAATTGATTGCAATTTGCTCATTGACATAAAGGTCTTGCATAGCACAGATAAACAAGGGGATTCAATGATTATCAATGGACTAATTCATAATGTTTAGTTTAGTTATGATGTCTGAGATTACAATAGTTAAAATAATGTATTTTGTCTGCTAGTGATCATGGAAAATAAATAAGTAGTTGAACATTTTAGACAATTACAGCCCTGTCATTTCGAACAATACCAATGAGTATCGACAGGTTCCCTCAAGAGGACGCAAGGAGGCACTTTCCTCGGCTCTAGCACTCTGCCTTAGCCTGTCTTTGAACTCGGTAAAAGCTCTTTATTTGATCATCCACTTCACCTCAAGAGCCCCCCTCAGAACACCTTCAGTCGACAGCGTATGCCCGCCTCATACCTTACCCCCCCCCCCTTCTACTCCAACTTCATTGCCAAATCCTGCTAGTTCAGAAGAACCCATTTTCTCCCGAGGTGACTCACAACCTTAATTACCCTGTGTTCAGAGGCATGGATGGATATCAGAGGCAGAGCCGCACAAGTGTTCCCTCAGCCCTCCTCCCAGGCAAACGCGACTTCTTCCAAGAGTAAGTGTTGGAGAGAAGAAACAAACTTTGTTAATCAGGAAGCATATTTACGCTCTAATCATTAAAATGGTTGTTCCATGGTGACTGAAACAGAGCCAAAACCTAATTGGACCAAAATACCCAAGTACCACACTTTTCACGATGGCCCCGAAAGGACGTATAACCAAATGTCTTCTTTGCATCAGACACTTCCATTGAGTAGAATCATTGTATTTACACAGCTCTTCACATACTTGCCCTATCAGCAGCTCCCTCCACAGAGGGCTGCGTCCTTCACTCAGTCATTGAAGAGTTTATGAAGCGATTCATAGCAGACCACAGAGAAATAAAGTCACTGTCGTCAAATCAATTGCGTCTGTGTTGCAGCCCATGGGTGAAGGGGTCACCAAACATAAGGTATTGGGGTTACCTCCATTCGATTTTATGTGTAAAATGTGTGGCCCTATCCGACGGACACTTACTCAAAAATTCACCAGGTTTCCAATCACACATTTACACTCTCAGCAGGGAAGGACTCCTACTATACTGTGGGGAAAAAAACTGTATTCCCCAGCTCTTTTTTGTTGGACAAGAAACGAATGTATGTTGTTATAGTTTGGAACACATAATTTGATGTAAGACTTCCTCAGAAGTTCATTCTGAACAGTCTGTTTTCAATTCATACACTAACTGTATCCTTGTTGGTGGTCTAATGAATATATTCCTGATCAGTCTTTTGGCGTTACTTCCCTATCAACCCTATTGCTAACTCACTCACAGTGCAAAAACAGTGTGATTGCTAATACTACTAATCTGCAATACAATATTAATGAGCCGCATCAGGCAATATCAAGACTCTGAGTTTGTGTCCTAGACCTACTGAGCTGCTTAAATACTTTCGCAATCTGTTTCTACGCATGACTGAATAGTCCAGCCTTCATCCTACATACTGCACCTTGATTGTCAACCTCTATCTGCGACCCCCTCCAGTCTATCATTTGGTCTCCTGAGTGGGTGGTGATTCACTGCTGAATCATAGCTGAGAGAGGACGTGTCTTCCTCTTGGAGTTTATGAACGTAGAGACCCACCAAACAGGTCACCCAATCCTGTGCATTATGAAAAACTGGAGGGAAGAAATGTAGAAAACTGCTTCATTGTTTTAATTTGCGGGTGATGGGTTGGTTATGTGGACCTCGTCTACACACTGTTTGAAAACATGAGGCTTTTCCCCGACTTTAAACCCCACTTATTTTTGAACAGGATTTGGACACTCTGTAGCAATGCATAGCTGCTTATATACTTCCCTGTTCCCTAAAGGGGATATAGTGGGATATCTCCAGTGGCTTCAGGGCTTTGAGAGGTTTGTCTAGTCAAGTGCCAAACCAATTTATCTGAAAGTGATCATTATTTAACATGCATTTGCTATTACCCAGTAGATGAATAATAATAAAAAAAGTTAAATTAATTTTACTGAAGATTAATATTGACACCAAGCTACTTTTGGCGTTAATTGAAAATTATAAAGCTGGCATAGCCACATTTTTCATTATATTTAATACAATTTGCAATCTTATCTAAAAAGTAAGACTCCCTTCCATTCACATAATGGTTTGTCCATGTGGGTGCTTCGTTGTCTGGGGGTAACCAGACCACACTTTAGCCATTTCATGTACTCCTATGCACTATAATGTGTAATGCAGGAAAGGCATGGCTCTTTGTGTCTATGGTCCTTTCGGCTCTGCGCTGATCAAAAGCTCTGCTTCACAAAACCTGGCAAAACCTTTACGTGTGAAATTTCAATTAAATAAATGAGACAATATATGAGAAATATAGCCAGTGTCATTAATGTGTATTACCATTTATGTAGATTATAAAAGAATGCAGAGAAATCTGAAAGTCCAGCACTATCAAAGTGCCCAACATAAAATACCTTCAAATAATGATGATCACCAATGATACCAGAGGTCTAATCTGTTCTCTACTGTGGTGTGCCAGCAGCCATGCAGCTTCTACCAGCCTGGTGAGATCCTCACCTCAGTGTTGCATGACATGTGTCTGACCTACGGTGTAGACTGAGCTGACGACTCAATGGAAATCCAGTCCATGTTAGATATATAGATATGTCTTTCGTAACACATTTCTACTCCTTCTGGTCTTGCATTGGATTTAATTAACCCCACTCTGGGTTGTTGTAATGATTCTGCGATAAAATAACGTTGGGATTCTTCATTTTGGGGAACAAGATAATTGATAATGGCTTTGATACTTTACAATAGAAACTGTGCAAGTAATACCTTATAGATCTTTTGAATATTAGGTTTGTCATTAACATTAAATGCAAGTGAACAGTTATACACACTGTGTCGGACATAGCCATATTCCTTTGTCTATTCTGATCGGAAGGCTGGTCATTTGCATTGCAATACCTAAGATATGTATTTCAGTCTGGCTAAGCTGATTTCAATAACTGTGACATTTTATATGGAGAATGAATAACTTGCTTACAGGATGTGGGGGGCTTAATCAAATACACCACAGGTCTAGACAAATAGACAAATCAAATGTAGACTGCCTCTGCAATCAAGTCACCATTAAACATCTCATTCACAACAACAAAGAGGTCCGACACCCTAAAAAACTTTATTGCAAGTGAATTTCTTTGTGTCAGTAAAATATTCACAAGGAGGCCCCTGCCCACCCAAGAGAAAAAGGTCATTTGGGAGTGAGAATTACTTTTTAAGACTGACTTTCTTACCAGTAACGTTTGGAATCATAGCAGAACAATCCAGACAGCATGTCTTTTTTGTTGTTTAAGCACACCCATGTGAGGTCCATCTTTTATTCATGGAGTCTAAAAAGTGTGCCACAGAGAAGCCCGGGCTCACTATGCCAAGCTTTAGGGGAATGGTGGGATGGTGCTCATGAAAGATTTAACTCCTCTCAGAATGGAGAGTTCAGACGTGTTGTCTTTAATTATTTTATTTCACATGGGAAGTTTGAAAACCCTGTCTTTGGTTTCCTAAAATAGTGTTTTAAGGGTGCGGTCCAATGGTTTTCTCTATTCTGAATCTTCTGTCTTTATTCATGATGCATAAAATAGTATGGAATAAAATAACCATGCGTGTACCTCTCAATCAATCAATCTCAAAGTTTTGGATTCAATTCCAAATAACAAGAAAGTGAACCACTAATGTCTAATATACACCAGCAGCACCATGGTCAGATAAATAATTCTGTAATTTAACTGGGTCCAGGTCCGTGGTCAGATAACTAATTCTATTTTTTCAAAAGGGGAGACCAAACAATCTCAATGTTTTAGTCTTCAGGGATTGGTATCTAGCCCATTGGTGGTGAGAAGGAACACATTTTGGGGGTTGATAGATGGCAATGACATAGAATCTTAGTTTGAGATACCACAGTTTTAATCTCAGTGGATCCATATCTGAATATCAGATGTTGGTGAAAGGCTGAGGCTCTTAAATGTGAATTGTAAATCAAAAAGAAATGGAAGTTCCATGTAATGCATTGAGGATTTCAGATCAAAACCTTAGAAATACATTTCATAGAGAAAAGGTTCTCTCAGGTAACTACTAATAGACCGTGATTAGACTAATATATAACTATTGTGTACACTTCTGTTTAAAAAACGACAGACCATGAAATTACATGAGACCGCTGCAATATGTTATTTGAAATAAGCTTCAAGAAGTGCTACCTTTGGTGTCGGTCTCATTTTCCATGCCGTCACATCCAAAATGTTCTCTGAAACTACTGGAAGCTTTGAGGTCCACCATACATAGAGTCCTTGGAACTAATTTTTAAAATATTCTTAAGATCTTTCAAATAAAGTTTAATGTACCTACTTTTGTATGCTTCACAGCATGATTAATAGCATATACAAGTAATTGGTTTTGTTTGTATTGTTTCACTTAATTGGTTTCAAAACCGTGGTCACTTTGCGTTTATGAGCCACAGGTTACATGGATAAACACTTAGTGGATCTGGAAACACCCCACAAAGGCGATAATAATTAAACCAACATTTGCTGCATGACATAAGTTAATAATAGTATAAAGGTATAATAAGGAGTCCACCACAAAGATCACTGTTATCTTCTGAGGGGGGCAGTCTAGTGATAAAGGTGCGTCCAGGGTCCTCTAGGGATAGGTAGAGGATGGAGGACACCAGCTGGTCTGGCTCCAGGAATCTAGTTTTGGGCTCAGACTGAGCAGGCTCCAACAAACTCCTCAATGTCCTTATCCATGGACTGCCACCAGAACCGGCAGCACACCAACTCCAGGGTCCGTGTCCAGCCGGGATGACTCGCCAGCCCCTAAGAGTGCCCCCACTCCACCACATGGGTCGCCACCTGGGCATGAACAGGTGGCCCCAATGAGTCTCTGCTGGTGGTGGATCCCAGGGGCCTCCCTCACGGCTGCGTCCCCCCCCCCCCCCACCCACTGGACTGGCCCCAGTACTCGGGATGCCGGGATTATGGTGGTTGGTAATACGGCTGAAGAGCAAGCCTATTCACTCCCCAGCCAAGTTATAATGGTCTGTCCAGACCACCATCGTGTGTGAAGACCCAACAAAGCCTCCAGTCCTCCAATGCCAAGGCGTGGACCAACTGTAATTTAACTGGGTCCATCTTGAGGGCTCCCTCAGACATTTTGTGCCCCGAGAGGGCCAAGGTGGAGGTGGAGGTGTGAAAGTGGCATTTCTTGGGCTCTCTAAGAAGTGGTTTTGGAGGAGACACTGAAGCACCCCTCTGGACATGAGAGGAAGGGGATACTGGTTCTTAAGTGATCTCTTTGAATCTCCGGTAATATATGCAGGATCAGATATGGGTATGTGCTACTGCTATTTTTGGTGGGTTGTACATTGGCTCTCATTATTGGGGAAATTGTAACTCCCCCCCCCCAATATCTACGCCCCCTGGTGGTGTGGCACGTGCTTCAACATGAGTCATCCTGCAGGTTCCTGTTCTGGTTCTGTCATTCTATCACAAAATAGTGTCACAAAACAGTTAAACCTAATTGCAGGAAAGAGGCTCTTTTAGACTAAAGAGTCTCTGGTAGCAAGTAAATACACAAAGATTAGTCACACAATGAGGCAACTGTGTTTACGTTACAGAGAGAGGGGATTTAATGGCAGAACGACATATTCCGTGAACACAGGGATTAAATACAGGGAGACACAGGTGATAACCATAATTAGACACAACAGGTGATTCTCATTAACCTAACGGGAGCTGCACTGGATCCGCCATCTGGTTGAATTCAGGGCAACCCGAATTTTGGCAATTTCTCCAATTTATTTTTTGTCGTGCAGCTGTGTACGTTGACAGATAAAGAATTAGCCATTACTATATTACACCCATATATCCGCAAACTTTGTTTGATTAAGGTACTATGTTGGTGTCCCATAACGACCACAAACATTCCAATTTAAACCCATGTAAGGTTTTTCTAATAAATATTAGATAATCTAGAGAAGTCTTTTGTTTCCAGCCAAGTGAACTCAACAGAGGAGTCTGAAAGTCTTTGTGAGTGGGAGCCAATTCTCCAAGGACAGCGGCCCGATGCACAATGACAGTCGAGGCTGTGGTGTTGCTGCTTTCTCTCTCATCCTCTCTCTCCTGCTTTTCTCTCTCCCTATTCTGTCTCTCATTCGGTCTCCATTGTTCTTCATCTTGTGTTTTACATTACAATTTTAGAACGAAACGTGCTCTCCTAATTAACATATCGCTGACAACGAATCCAATTTACAGTTGTCAATGCACACCCCACTTTATTTGAGTTATAATATAAATATAAACTAGTATATAGTCAATGCACATTGGCTATAATCCACAAAACTTCCATCTTTGTGATCTGATATATTTCACCTTCTCAGCTTGGAGTTGCCAGATCCAAGGAGCATAGCAAATCCCCTAAATCCAAGCTCTAAGCTATCATCCTGTGCCAGATGGACAGTGCAGTCATCAAACACACCTGCCCATTGTAAGATGGGAGAAGACCTTCGCAGATTAGTAAACACCCTAACCAAATTATGGAGAAACAGAAAAATTGGATATCAGAATAAAAAAAGATGCAGAACATCCCCTCAGCTGAGAACAAACATTAGGCAAGATAGGTTTACTGTTACTCAAGAACAAATTACATGGAAATTATACCTAACCATAAGTTCCATATAAACGTTTTAGACATTTCTATTCAAGTCTTTCAATGATTTGAAAAGATGGCAAATACTTCGTCCTTGAACCAATTTCCATAGCAACCATCCTCTTTACATGTCAGGCTGAGTCAGACTGCTGATAATTTAGCATTGAATCTAAAGTTGGTTTATTGATTACAGACAGTTATTCAATCTTGGTCTCATAGTTTGTTGGAAAAGTTTGAGGGCCCCCCAGCAAAAGATGGAGACACCAGTTGTGATTGAATAGAGTCCAAATAGGGAAATGAATTCTTTGTTCATGGGCATGCTGAGAGGCTGCCAGGAACATATTGTGCAAATGGCAGGAGAAGACGATAGACTCAAAAGTATTGATTTTATATCGTGGCTTTAATCTAAAAAGACTGGCCTCTGTGAGATCCATTAGGAGAAAGTCCTTTCTCCATTGGACTTCATTGATTCATTGTGTCTTTTGAAAGAAAAAGAGGCCTAAGCTAAATGTCGTTCATGCTGAAACTCTGTCAATATGATAGTCTCAACCACTCGTCAAGATTCTTTTTTACTGGACATTTCCCCACCAGACCGGCACTGTCTGTGAACGTAATGCACAGTGACACGTTCTCAATAGGATCCCGCCCTCTCTCTCAGTGTGGAATTGACTCGGTCTCGTTTGTCTGCTATTCATGACAGCAACCTGCCCCCTTTATGCTGCAGAATCCTGATAGACCGCATTCACCATAATATTGCAAATGCCAGCTCATAGCTGCAGTACAGTTTGAGAAAAGTTACTGCTGTGCAGAGTCAATGTTACGCTGAGAACTGGGATTAATATCACTGCTATAAAAAAGTATCTCGACTTGAAGACCTTCAAACCGTGATGTGTTTAAGGCATGCTAAGTACAGATTGACAGAGAGAGAGAGAGAGGGCAGAGCAGTGGCGAGCAGCTATCTGTGCAAGTGACTCTGGCAGCTGGACAGCCCTCTGATGTACCCATGGCTCTGTCCCTGAGCTGCAGTGCAGGGTCAGTGCAGGGGATGGCCACCTGAGCTGGGTGTAAAATGGTCTGTAAATCACAGAGGATGTTGGCTGGTCTGTGTGCCTGTGAGAAAGGGAGAGAAGTGCGCATGATAGAGAGAGAGAGGTGTGTGTGTGTGTGTGTGTGTGTGTGTGTGTGTGTGTGTGTGTGTGTTGGTCAGTGTCAGCGTATGCACGTGTGTGTTATGTTGTGCATGGACAAGGTCCTTGCTTGGGTATGTGGGAAATGCAGGCTTCAACAGCCAGCATTAAAAGTACTTGTGTACAGTACGTGCATCTGTAATCAGGTATTGACCTATATTTGTATGGATAGCATGTTGTGTTTGTGTCAGGTCTGGGTATATTGACATCATAATACGTGCTTATGTGTGTGTGTGTGTGTGTGTGTGTGTGTGTGTGTGTGTGTGTGTGTGTGTGTGTGTGTTTTGCATGTGCGTGTGCAAGTCACCCTGGAGTTGCCAGACCAGATGTGCAGGAGTCTGGACTGTGTGGAGGGATGAGTAGCTCCCTAGCTGACTCTGCAGACCTGGAACAATGAACACAGGTCTCTGCACCTAATGAGCTCTCTATCCAGTGAGCACGGGGGTAGAGACGGTCGCTCTGCCTGGAGTTTCAATCACAGCTCCCATCATATCCTGCGGCCAAGGCTTTTTATCCGCTTCCCTGGCACTCGACCAAAGAACCTGACAGAAAATGCAAAGCATAATAAAGTACTTGAGGTGGCTCCAGTTTGTTTGTGTCATGGTGTGGAAAGTCATGGGTGACAGCTTCCTTAGATTCAGGTGGAGGGGAAGCCAGGGCTGCTGTGCTTGATTTATCTGACTTTGAACACTTTCAAGGCAAGGTTTTGTCGAGATTTGGAAACCAACCAAATTAAACTTGCATATGCTTTTCCCAGTAAAATGCTTGATTTAGAATAACTTCAAAAATATATTGGTGCGGCATAACTGTTCCACATTTCTTGCATCACAGCGTCAAGACAAAGGTGGTGTTGTTGCACTTGTTTCAGTGTTGACTCATTGTTTTAAAGAGATTACAATAGCTCAGCTATCCCATTTTCAAACTCCAAACCGCCCTGGAAACACAGGTTGGGGAGGGGACTCAGTGTGAAGCAGTCCTTACTGGAAAATAACTGGATCATTTTCTCCAAATGATTGTTGTATCTCAACCACGACCTCACGTTGGAGACCACCTAACCTCTGAAACGCATCACTATCTACGTCAAGAAGTGTACCCCGTCTTAAAATAACTTTGTCTAAAAATACACTGTGATTAAAAAGACATGCCGACTGTTACACAGTGAAACAAGAAGTGAAATGTTCCAGCGTCCCCAGTTGAATGCAAACCGTTTCAAAGCAAGATTCAGAGTCTTGCTAAAAATGGCCCTAATGAGTCGTAGAATGGTGAGCTTTTTACCAAGGGTAAATATTTTTACCTGCCTAGTGGTTTTTAACCCCCATGGAGACCGTAACTAACTACCCCATGCCCTCCAGGTCTGTTGTGTACATTAACACTGTTATATAAGGTTGATAATGATGAAATTTCTGCTCAGAAGGCAGTTCGGAATGCAAATCCACTCATGCTTCCAATCATGGCCTGCTAGCAATATCATCAAATATTCATTTTCACAGGAACCCTATTCTGTGTAGTGGTGCAAAATCCTCTCCCTCTTGTGGAGAGGTACAAAGATACTCATACAGCCTACAGTGCTCCTCTGCCAAATCGTGTACCTGTCAGGGAAATTACAAAGCCTCTGCACTCGTGTCAGATTTCAAACGTCCAACCTTTTCCGTCGTAGATTTGTGTTGCTCTGGAAGTGCTAAATATATGAGATGCCCTCCGGTATCTTACAAGTCTGCTGTTCTGATCTCAGAGGTTGTGATATATGCTTTGGTTAATAATTGATGTCTCGAAGGATGTTCCTCTCGTACCCCTTCGTAGGGCTCAAAAACGTCATTCCTGAAAATGAGAGGGGTCTCCAGAAAGATGAGACATTTCACTTTGTGAATGACTGATGCCATGTGTGGGCGTCCGTCCGTGTGTCGTCGTCGTCGCCCCCCCCATAATAGTGCAAAGTTTTGTGTTTTAAGCCTGTTCTGGCCTTTAGACTACTCAGGAGAAAGTTTGTTGACCTCATTAGTGGCTATTGGCTAGCACAGCGACCTGTGTAGCTGCTGTATGAATGTTAAACAACAAAAGTGACCTTCTCTTTTTGTCATAATAAGTTTGTCTATACTACTAATTAGTTGAGAGAGAGAAACACAGGAACACGCATAACTTTGGCTGAAGAAACACGCCTAAAACACACTTACAGTGCGTGGCAGAGAGGAGCGGTGGGGCGAGGGTACACAAGGCAAGCTCAGGAACTATTGCAAAGCCATTTTAAGATCCCCAAACCAGTGGAGATGGTGGAAAATAAATACACTGGCACACACACACACACACACACACACACACACACACACACACACACACACACACACACACACACACACACACACACACCCACACACACACACACACACA
>JAVQIZ010223065.1:0-24350 GCA_036023535.2 Galaxias brevipinnis | reverse complement strand
TGTATCGCGATATAGTCAGTAAATATCGTGATATAATTTAGAGACCATATCGCCCAGCCCTACCTCATACTATTCAATTGAGGTAGCCCATTTGGAGGGGAGGCTATTTGATAATATGTGCTACAGGGAAGCCCACCTATAAGTTGCCGTCTCAAGGCATTGATTGTTTTACTTTTTAACGATTCACTTAATACAAATTCCCCTTGCCTTCTTGTATCTTTCTTATTTGATGTTGATATTTTCCTGCTTTGAGTCTGTGTATGTCCGCGCAATTTGTAGCAAATGCCAGGCCATTACAGTAAAATTTGAACAAGCTAACGCGTAACCTTGTGAGAGCTCCAAATCTAGCTAAAACCCTGTCTGCCAAGGTAACGGTAAAATATATATTATATAATTGATTCGATAGCATTAGGAAATCTTAACGTTACGTGTCATAGTGCCTGCTCTCGCTTTGGACGCAGTGACACTCACCTCATTCAGTTTAGCTAGACTGCATTGCATAAGCTAGTTACAGTTAACATCAGCCACTGCCTTCTTGTTGTGTAGGCCGGGCGCCGCGTTTAGTCTACTGTTCAAGTGGTTGCTTAAATATGTGTAGAAGTGTGCATATAAACCAGAACCATTTATGTTAATTCCCCTTAGGAGTCAGGACTAAATCATTGACGAAGATTTGACTAAAACGAAAACTTACTAACACTGACTAAATCTTAACTATAACAAAAAAATATTAAATGACCAAAATTTGACTTAAACGCAACTACAATTTTCAGTAAGGACGAAGACGAAAACAAAATGAGAAGTGCTTGTCAAAATTAGCTGAGTCCGTGGCATTCTAACTGACATTTTGGCGTTGCAATGGAAGCGAAATACAAGTATTTAGGTGCCGGAAAATGGGGCAAATATTATTATTATAATAATAATAATTATAAAACTTAAGGATAACAGTATTGCGTCTTACGAGGCAATCGCATAATAACCAGACGGAGTCATTCATTGCTGCAAGCCAAGACAGTCAGTATAGTTTAACATAACAACTTGCAACTACATAACATCAACGCTAGATGGTGGTATATGCCCGTGAAATCTCTCTCGCCATTCATTTCAATGGGGACAAAAACCGATTAAAAATAATAATAAAAAAATATAACACGTGAACCGATAACTTAGCTGTATGTAAGCGCAAAGGACTGCAATACCCAAGACATGTGGTCCCTGGAAAGGAATCTATTGGATCACAACTACGGGCGTTGATAAGGCGCCAAAAAAAAGCCTAATAATTATAATAATTATAATAATAATAATAATATTATGACTTTCCGATAACAATATGTTCTGCATCTGACAATGCATCACGTAATAATAATAATAATAATATGACTTTCCGGTAACAGTATTTGTTGCATCTGACGATGCATCACATAATAACACCACAATGTTTGCATTCCGTCATATTAAAGCTGCTTGAGGCAGTTTCCTTTAGTAGGCAAGGTGACTGTGGGGACCCCTACTGTTTACTTTGTGTTGTTATTTTCCCTAGCCGTTGCAAAGAAGACTTGCAGGATGCTTGCAGTCACTACTGCTAGCATGATCAATGACTATACTCCAAATATGGGCATCTCTTCTAGATTTAGTGACGCAATTACTTGTGGCCATAAAGTAATTCCTCACAGTTTTGCGGGAGATTGTAGGCTACCCGATGGCAGACAAAATTTGTGTTAAATATTGAGACTTAAAGAGGACTGATCTGAACCGCGATTTTTTAATTCTCGTAGACATTACAATATGCTATCAGAACAAATGTATTGAAAATATGTTAATGTAAAAAGTTGCCTATAGTTGCTTAACCACTATCTTTGGAACTAGTGCCTAACCAACACCAAGAGTGACTGGGCTTAGCTACCACATACTCATTAAGTAAAACATTACTTCGAATATTCTCTTCTGTCCACTACTAGCACACCATAGGCAAACCCATGTTACCTAACAGCAATTTAGCTAATGTTAGCTAAGTAATAGCTGACTTATTTAGCTTAGCCTTCTGGTTTTCCAACTGTTGCACCTGACCACCTTTTATTGAAAAAAAGTTATGAAACAATTATTAATTAAAGGCACACCAAATATTAAGGTTAAATGATTTCTGATAATAGCAGCTCTGGCATACCGAGCTAGCTAATAACTATATTTTAAATTCACTCCTAATTGATTTGATTGGTCTTTTGATGGAAACAATCATAAATTATTCTGCCCTGAAGAGTTTTGCTTATTTAAATGTGTTGTATTTGCTTCACATACACCAACTAGCATAACACTAACGTAAACTTATTAAACCGCATTTTGAACTTGTGATGAAAAATAAAAATGTAGATCAGTTTAATGAAAACAAATAAAAATCACCATACTGGAGAATTCACCTTAGACCAGGTTGAACTGGTTTGAGCTGGTGGACAATCTTGGTTCGTTTGGTTTGAGCTGGTAGCTGGTCCAGGTCAAGCTGGATTTTCCAGTAGGGCTATCAAGTGAAACCAACTGGTCTGTTTCCCTTTTCTGTTGAGTATTAGTTTAAGTGTAGAACATCAGCAATTATAAACCAACTGCTCAATTACATTATTACAATTTTCAGGATCTTAATGTTTTTAACTTATGCAATGTTTATTGTATATACCACTTTGAGATATCCCATGAATTATATAAAAAAAGAAATGCATTTGAAAAATACTTTTTCGGAAAGGAGCAACTTATTGACAACTTGTGTGTTTCTATGAGCCTGTAAGTTAGTTAATGGAGTGGAGAGGTGAAGTAATCACTATCCTATTCAGCAACAACATTTTCACTTTATCATTAATCTAATGAAAATATGAACAGGAAATGTAGGCCTACTGGTTAAAGTAAACACTTTTTATCAATATTTTAACATGAGGCTCAATTCTGAAAATGGCAGGATTCAGGCTGTGTAAACTTTGAAATGGTGCTCACCCCTTGGAACAAACAAGAATACTTGTTCAATGCATGAGACCTTGAAGGAGTCATCTCATGAGTGACAGAACTTATACTATAGCCTACTCTAAAATACCAAACCAATGTTTGACCTTGTCAGATGTACGATCATGAGATAAGATATATTTCTCTACGACAGAGTATTTGAACTCTGCCTGCTGCTCTTAGGATCAGGGTTCGGCACCAGGAGTGCATAATAGAAATGATTGTCGTTACGTGATCTAGTTTATTTCGACTCTCACTCATACAGCAGATTGAACGGCAACGGAGCATTGACTAAACTAAAACAGCAAAATCATGGCATCGGAAATATTTGATAAAAGGAAAACCATTGATCTTAGGAAGAAGCACATTGGGTATGTCTCGTTTTATTATTTGGAAATAAAATGTCCTGTTTTCGATGCATTTATACCTGTGTTGTAATTGACAACTGCATAACGTGACCTTTTTTTAACCTGTTGCCATTCGGTAGACTGCGGAGCGAGTTTTCGAGTTCCGTTAACACAACGCAACTGAACACATGATGTGGACCTAAATAATTTAGACAAATCTCTTTCGAAACACAAAAGACATCAGTAGACATGTAAGACATTGTAAACTTGGTGATGTTTACAGTGGTATTTTGTTTAGCTGATTTGTATCCTTGAAAATGTGTAAAGGCTGGACTCAAACGATTCTACGTTTTGCCGCGTTGTTCTGAGTTCAGTTGGAATATTGTCTTCTCCAGGTCCTCTGAATATTTGTATTTTGTGGATCCAAAATACATTTCCAAACTTAAGATCTGCGATCACTGACAACGTTGATTGTTTGAATGTCCAATCACTGTCAAACTAAGGTGTGGGCAAATATGAGGTTTCCAAAGACTTTAAACGTTTTTTTCTTTCTGCTAAAATATTGCACAAAAGGAGTCATTCCATAAAGGGGGTGCCATTATAAGGGTTAAGAGGTTAAATATATCTCCTACCAGGTTTGCAATGCTTAAAACTAATAATTCAAGTTTTTTTCTCAACTTAACATAAAAGACAATTATATAAAAAGGCCTATATTTTACGTGATCTTTCATCCATGAGTGTACATTTTCACGTCGCATTGACCATAATGTCATTAATAAATATTACACAATAAATGCTGTAATTATTTAGTTAAAAAATTACCTATATATGTGCCCTTATTCATGCAAAACATATATTAATTCAAATATTATAAAAAAAATGTTTTACAATTGGATGATTATTTGCGTCCGTGAATCAGCACTTGAAGGGCGTGGTGGTTGCGGACCGGAATGGGTGACAGTACCATCGGAGCGGGTGATACCAAAATGAACAAAGGCCTTTAAAAAAAGTTTGCAGTGTTCAAGCAGAATATATCATTTTAATAAAACATATCCCTGTAGTTAGTTATAGCAACAACAAAAAATCATAAGCCTTGCTTTCATGTACTGTCTATATTAGGCCTATAATGCACAGAACCTACAAGGCCAAAATTATGCAAATTTGCTCTCTGAGCCTTATCACGTGGATTTGTCTGCACGCACTGCAGTTTTTGTTGATTATTTTTAGCTTTGGCATTTTTAAAAGCAAGATATCACTTGCACCAAGTAGACTAATTTTGAAGAGAGGTACAGCATGGGTTTTCATTTTGATTCGGATGCTCCTCTGCGGTTCCTCTTGAGGAGTGGAGCCCTATGTGCTGGCCTCGCACCCTGTTAGTTTGTTAATGTAAAGTAGCAGGAAAACAAGTGCCATGAATTACACTTTCCACCCTGTCACACTTACTAATTGCCACCATAAATACTTGCACTGTTACATAAGAGACATCAGACATCAATGAGGACATCATTCAAGCCTGTGTGTTAGCAGCAAATTCAAAAGCTAGTGAGTTTTGATATACTTTTGTGCTGTTTCTTTCATTCTTGTTGATGTTATATGGGGTCCGTCAAGCTCATCCTATCCACCCCGTCACACATAAAAGAAAGGGATATGAGTTTTTTAATACAATTTTCCCAGAAAATATACAAAAAGAATGGTACCTTCTGAATGGACACAGTGCAAGGTCATAACCTTGATCATAAAGAGACTTGTGGCCTTTTTTGGAAGGAAGCTTTCCACCCCATCACATTCCACCCGGTCACAGGTTTTACTGTGACAGCCCTTGTCTCCAATTCCACCCCATCCCAGCATTGATTTCCACCCTGTCACAAAATAATTGTTTACAGTAAAAAAAAATATGCTAAAGGTGTAAAATATTTCATAAATGATTGTTTAGTCCAAATAAGAAAAGTTGGGTAATCAAATTAATATAACTTTGATTTTGAATGATTAGGGGAAGGTGTGCTTTTGGTAGGCTGTAATGTCAGGGTGCAAGACTTTCCTTACTCAAGGAAGAAAAGTGCTTGGCAGCAGCAACAGAGCAGAAGCGGACAATAGTTAATTCCCTGCTCTTTGGATCAAAGGGCGACACACACCACATCAGCATTGTGAGGGAGAGACTTCAGGGAAGGAATATACGTGTATATGTATATATATATATATATATATATATATATATATATATATCCTGTATATATATATCTACGCAGAGTTGTAGAGTCGATTGATTCGAGGGGCTATTTTGACTGATTTCGACTCAACTCGGAAATGCCGTCAAAAGACTCGACTTGAGTCCGTGCAAGAAATTACTCGACTCTGAAATTCTCCATGTGACTGGAGTCATTAAATAAATAACCAAAAATAAATAAAACGTTTAAATATGCGCAACAGCAGGCTACTTTAAGGCCACAATTTTGATCGTTCAGACCGTTACTAAGCAAGCGTAAACATATAGACCTACAGGCATATAGGTAAAGACATAGGCTTATATATATATATATACACACAGGGGTGTAGTGGGGTGTCATTTCTAACACCCGCCACGTTCATAGCTGTGCGTTATTGTTTGCGATTATAGTGCACAATTGCTGACGTTGTCCTCCGTTGTCATTACGTAAAATAATAACCTTTTTTTTCTTTTCGTAAATTTTCTGTTGCAGGCCATCTTGTAAAGTCTTCTTCGACCACGACCCTATCAAGATTGTGCGCGCCAAAGGCCAGTACATGTATGATGAGAATGGTAAACAATACCTTGATTGCATCAACAATGTGGCCCATGGTAAGTACAGACCAGACATATGTTATGTTCACACACAGCTGTGCACAGGAACACCTATGTGATTACAGAGAACACCTAGCATGATGAAATACTTATTTTCTAAATGTAACACCCCTTAAGGTGCGTTCATACCAACGGCAATAAGATTCTGTTTAGTCAAATTGCTTCCCCTTTGATGATTGCTTGGGAATTTAGTGGACAAAAATTACAGATACCTGGCCAATGTTGGCTCGTAACGCAATGTTTTCCCACGCAAGTTTAGGAAATTATAAAGAGAGCAACATACTACCCATATATTATTATTAGTATAGCTAGCCTAGCTACCTAACCTTCCCTGATACATAAGCTATCAAATAAACTGACCAAGTAAGCTGCAACATTATCCAACATGCAATCATAAAAAGGACAATCGGTTGTGAGCTGCATATGAGTTTTTTAAGGTACAGAATAAAATAATAAACCATTGTAGGGCATACTTTCAGGGCCAACAAATGTAATTTACCACACCACAGGGATGGCAGTGGCTGGTGATTGTTATGATAGTCGATGCACAATCCCAACCTCGGTATTGCCAAGAAAGTGATAACGTCAAAATAGTGGTTGGTGGACAAGAGATGAGGTCAGGGTTACGTTTCCATTCAATTGACATCATAGATGTTGAAAAAGAAAACCTAAGGTATACATAATTAAATGTACTGCTTAGAGCATTCAGATTGTTTTTGCTGCTTAAACACACCAACATAGTTTCCAAACATTTCTATTGCTATTCCATTAGCCACAAGCTCAAAATTAATAGAAAATATAGTCAAGACATTGACAATGTTAGAAATAATGGTTTTTACTTGAAATTAGAATTTATTCCTTCAAACTTTGCTTTCGTCAAAGAATCCTCCATTTGCGGCCTTGTAGACCAAGGCATTCTTTTTGTCAAATTGCTGATGTAATTGGAAGAAATTTCACCCCATGCTTCTGAAGCACTGTTGGATTGGTTTGATGGGCTCTTCTTATGTACTATACAGTCAAGCTGCTCACACAACAGCTCAATAGGGTTGGGATCTGGTGACTGCACTGGCCATTCAGTTATAGACAAAATACCAGATGCTTCTTCCCTAAATCGTAGTTTAGAGCTATGCTTTGGATCGATGTCCAGTTGTAGGATGAAATTGGCTCCAATTAAGTGCCATCCACAGGGTATGGTATGGCATTGCAAAATGGAGGGATAGCCTTCCTTATTCAAGATCCCTTTCACCCTGCACAGATTTCACACTTTACCTGCACCAGAGCACCCCAAGACCATCACTTTTCCTCCACCATGCTTGACAGACGGCATCAATCACTCCTGCAGCATTTAAATATTTTCTGTATTCTTCTGTGTGATCCAAACACATCAAACTTAAACCCATAAACCCTTTTTCCAGTCTTGCTCTGTCCAATATCTGTGTTATTTTGTCCATTTTAATCTTTTCCTGTTATTGGCCAGTTTGAGATATGGCTTTTTCTTTGCTACTTTGCCTGGAATGCCAGCGGCCAGGAGTTGCCCCTTCACTATTAGCGTTAAGACTGTTGTTTTGCGGGTACATTTTAATGAAGCTGCCTCTTGAGGACCTACCAGGCATCTGTTTCTCAAACTAGACACTCGGATGTACTTGTCCTCTTGCACAGTTGTGCACTTGGTCCTTCCACTTCTCTTCCTATTCTGGTTAGAGCCAGTTTGCGCTGAATTAATTCATTATGGAAATGTTTGGAAGGTAGTCTGGTGTTTTTTTAATCAAGGCAACATAGGTTTCTGTATATATTATGGTTCTATTATATTGTACAGTGGGTTGTATTTAAGGACTTGGATATGACAAACTGCTTACAACGCATGAGAGAGATTTTTATGTTTTAACTTAATGAATGTGACAAAAAAAACTAAAAACTTATAATGTGCTGATGATTAATTTAAACTGATGACCATTTCCCCTGTCTGGGTTGTGTTGCTATTTAATATCCCAGTGGGCCACAGTCATCCAGATGTGGTGGAGGCTGGGGCTAAGCAGATGGAACTACTGAACACTAACTCACGCTTCCTGCATGACAACTTAGTACTGTATGCCCAGAGACTGCAAGCAAAGTTGCCTGAAGCGCTGTCAGTCTGCTACTTTGTCAACTCTGGGTAAGAAAACATTTCCCTGGGATCTCAAAACTCTACACAGTCATGTCACTTGTAAACTTTTCACGAGCAATGCATTCTTATTTAGACGAAAGTGCACACATAGCAAAGTTTTACATGGGTCTCCAAATAGTGCACCAACGTTTTGTTAAATTGAGTAGATAATAAGCCGCCATAATGATGTATGTCTGCCATGGCTCTTTTCAATGTGACGAACATATAGGTCTTGCTGCTCTTTGAGACCTGGTGACTGTGAGATCCTTACATATTTATAAAGCACAGTTCTTTGTCTCCTCTTTGACCAAATAGCTAAATCCCTACTAGAGTTCTCAAACCCTAGCCGTGCCCGTCAGGACTCATCGGTACACTGAAAGTGTGTTTTTCCCGGGTCAGACCTTGGGTTGCACCAAAAAATGTATAGCCTATATAGGTCTATATGCACGGCACAGTTTGTCTGCTGCACTGCCTGCACGTCGTGCAGAAGACAAGTCTGTTCAGCAAGAAAAGGTCCAGCCAGAATGAGGTTTGAAATTTGTAATAAACACCTCTCTACTGACCTATTTTTGTGCTTGAAAAGTCTTGTTAGCTGAAGGAAAACCTATTACGAAGCCAAAAAGGTATTGTGTGTGTGTAGCCTATTCATGTTTCTATTGCCTCACTGACCTCTTTTCAGCTTTCACCCATTTATATGTTGTCATGTAAGTTTAGAGCCACAGCAGGTTTTATGCAAATAGGTCCAAGTCTGTCCTCACCTGCTCTATAGAGTATCTGGCAATAAAGATGATTTCTTGCTAATAAATGTCATTTTAGGCTTTTACTTTAATTTTTTTTAATCAAAATTCTATTACACTTTCCCCCTCCATTTTGCCTTAGATTCGACATCAGACCTTTCAGTGGTGCGCCCTTTCACATCATTCACTGAACAAGTAATCCATGCATCCATGCTTTTCTTTGTGTTATTTTATATCCACTAACAAACCACTGAAGTGTTTCGGCGATTGGAGTCTGGTGCCCCTGGGGCTTTGGGCAGCCTCCTGTTTTATAAACATTGCAAAGGAAAGCTTACATTATGCTTACGTCGGTCTCCACAGTGCACAAAACGTAGTATTCATAAATTCAATTATCTATGTGACAAACTATTGAAGTGCCACTTCTCTCAAATACGTATTCAAATATATAAGTGCATTTATGTTTGATTGTGTAAAACAGTAAAAGGACAATTTCGAATGGACTAGTTCCACAGTAGGCTACAGGGAACTATAGAGAACATATATACGTAGTAGCTCAAACCCACCAATGATAATGAGGCACGAGGTTACACCTGTGTTGTCTGGCACAATGCTAACTGCCAGCTTTTGGAATTTGCCCTACTCAGTTAAGACAGGCTAACAAGCTTTATTTAATCAGTAACTTAAACTGTCTACACGTGCATGTTATTATATGAAGTGATGAGTGAGGGTTCAACAGTCTTTGGCCCGAAAGCACAAAATCCTAACTGGATGACGTCTTGTCATTGTGAGTTCTGCAGTCAATACTGTGTGAACATTACGTTTACTCTAATTTTATTTAAACAACATTTTCCAATGCAATCAATGTATGTGTTCTTTGGTGACTTAGTAACTGACTGTGATCTTTGCATCTTGAACTTCAGCTCTGAAGCCAACGATCTGGCCCTCCGTTTGGCTTGGCAGTACACTGGCCACAAAGACATTATCACACTTGACAAGTAAGTCCAATTGTTTGGAGCCAATTTTGTATCAGGCATTGATAGCAGAGCAAAATACATAAATAAATAAATAAATATTACATACTATCCTGCTGGCCATGGTTCATATTTTCTGTTACTGCTGTCTGAAAATGCTATGCTATATTTCATGCAATACAAAGAGATCAAGTTGAAATGGCTCACTGTTTTAGGATAAAAATGGGTTTGATAAAAACCCACGGTTTAGGATGAAAATGGTATTTAACAAAATATCTTTCTGTTCTTTATATAGATAGATCTAGATTTAGATATATTGATATATCAAGAGCAGAATAAGAACACAGACATAGTATGTGTGTATGTGTCAGTTTGCAAGTGGATTTCCCAACTATTTTGTGATAGCTCTAAAAAACTATTCCTTTCCCCTGCTGCTTTTACTTGATTGTTGCAGGTATTTGTTGCATAATTATTCAGTTTTTTCTTAGTGCAAACCATGAGGAAGTCATCTGAAAGTTGATTACCCAGACTGTGCAACTCGCTTGCTAAACCTATGAAATATTCAACAAGAAAAGGTAGCAACATAGCAAAATTCTAATAAAACTTGGAATGGAGGTACTGGCTACTGTTACACACAACCAGTTTGTAGCTGGGCGAGAAAGATGTCTGCAAACTGGAAAATGGCATGACTTGCAAGCAGAGCTAGACTGCAAGCAATGCCTGTCAATCCAGGGGAGCTTTCATATTAGTTTCTCCCACAATTGTTGATAATTTACATGCAGATTGATTGAAAGATTTTAGAGGGTTTATCTTTTCTCAACATATAGATAATTTACCTGGTGTGTTCTGGGAATGGCAGGGTTCCAAGAGCGGATATTGTCAACTACTAGAAGCTAGGGTCTTCCCTTGGGCGTAGGTCTCTCCGCAACGCTCTCTGTGCAAAACAAAAACAAGTGATTAGTTACAGCTCTCCTTCCCCACGGTGGACCTCTTATATCTATTTTCAGGATTGCATTTTATTTGTGCCAAAGGTCTGTGCACATGAAAGGATGTTTCAATAATAAATATAATAATTGATTGCATTTGCTATAGTGCTTTTCTAGACGAGTGCTTTACACTGTATCTCAGTTTGGTTGCCAATGTCTTGCACCCACCTGGGTTTTGAGTGCAAAAAGATATTCTTTGCACTCACATAAACTTAATTTTGTAGAGAATCGTTGCACAAATATTGAAGAATTTTGAGCAAAGGAAAATCTATTTTGTGTTTTATTTGCATGTCTGCTATACATCCACAACACCTGATTGCTCCCTCAAAGCTTTGCCTCTGTGCTCACTCAAAAACATGTGCCAAAAGTCAGTGGCTGTATCCGGAATGACTCAATATTCCCCAGTGTTGTGCTGGTTACTGGAAATTTGTATTTAGCTACAGTCACTGGTTACCGCTTTAAAAAAGTAACTAGGTTACTATACTGATTACTCCCTTAAAAAAGTAATGCGTTACTAACGTTAGCAACTTTTGCGTTTTCCAATTTTTATCCCACACTGCTAACTTGTGATCCTTCTGTGGTACCTTCTATTTGCCAATAGGCCCCAACATATATTTTAAAACAGCAACACAAATCATAATCTAACAAACCATAAATCGCACATTGAATATTTGTTCAATTTATTTATTCTTGTCTCAAATGGCCAAACAACAAGCCTCAACACTCACGGCTTACATTCCCAGCACAAAATAATATTCCCACATTCAAAGCGGATGAAAAGAAGTGAAACGAGTTTCACAAAATGCTCAGCAATAAACGTTATTTAAGTTTAAAGTAACAATATATTTCCCGTTCTGTTTGTGTCCAAGCCACCCTCCAGATCAGCGGAGCAAACAGTAAGTTTTGTTCAAGCTGATTACGGCTGCTGTGACTTTATCTAGCCAATGTGCCAAGTTTACCTAGCTAACAACTAGAAGTGCAACCACTAAAGTCATGCGCTTAGCAAACGTTCATTACCAGTTTAGTTAACACAGTTTCCTCCAGAACAAAAACGTAGGAATTTAGAATACCAGAGGCATTCCTTAAAAAGTATTTATTTTGTTATGAAACATACATAGGAAACAATACAGATTTAAATAACATTAGCGAACCCTAAATAGCATGTGTGGTTCGCTGTAACCTTCTTCCTCACGCTAATGAAATAACTTTGATTGAGGCACCATATTATATATGTAACGTATATGCAATAAAAAAATTACTTTGTGCAAATGTTCAGATTATCATGGTGCATACAAATAACATTTAGCGGTTGTATATAATTAATATTTTTTAAATGATGCAAATAAACCTAATTTGCATATTCCACTTAAACTTGATTATCTCAATGAGTCTTTATGTGAGACACACGGTTCATACATCAAAATGCTCAGCTTGATATGCTGGATCATACAGTGTAAACAATTGCAGAAAATATTATGGGATGAATGAGGCACAATCAAAAATGCTTAACGAAGCATCTTTGTCAGCTTTTATGTTGGAAACATTGTTCCAATTGCAAATCACTCAGCCTGGCCAGCTTAGTCAACATACTAAATATCATATTGATACATCCCATAATTCAGAAGTTTTTACAGTTTTAGTGCCTCTTCCATAGACTTAGTCAAGTTGTAGCTCAGTGATCGTTTATTGTACAGACATGATTGAGGTATATACATACTCAGGAGAGCATACTGATTAAAGCTACAAAGTTTCATCTTGATAACATGTATACTTTTTGAGTTCTGAAATGCATGGTCTATGGAGCCTCATTGACTTCCATTCAAATTGTGGTTAATTGACCATTTATAGTACAGACATGATTGTGGTATGTGAATGCTCAGGAGAGCATACTGAATAAAGTTGGAATGTTTCATCTTGATATAATTTAAACGTTTTGAGTTCTGAAATGCATGATGGTCTAAGGGGCCTCATTGACTTCCAGTCTAATTTCATACTATTACATACTCGAGCTTACATTAAACATACAGAATACAAATGTTTCACTGTTTTAAATAGTTTACATTCAGTAATACATACAGTATTAAATGCAAGGTTCAGACAATCATACTGGCATACAGCACATGCTTAGTGGGCACACACATTTTTCCTCAGGAAATATCTTTCTATCTAGTTATAAATTGTTCTTATTTTTATTAGGCTTACACAAACGTCCCCATCAAAACCAAATACGTAGCTTTAAGGCATCTCCAGTGTTTTGATCCATGGTCCAAAAGTGCGTAGCTACAGAAAGACGCCGGTAATCCACACCAGTGTTCTGTCTAGCTGACCATCCTCCTCATCAGTCATGAGGTCAGCGTTGACCCCAGTCCAAAAGTCCCCTTTGTAGTCTGCATTGGCGTTAGCTCGAGTCTCTTGGAGCTAACAGAAAACATACACAAATCAACTGGCACCACAACACTTGTCTGTTACTTTATGGTTTAAACTTATTGTGGCTCTTAGCACATTTTAATTGTCTTGCTTGTGTATGTCTTTGCAGTGCATATCACGGCCATGTGTCATCTCTCATTGACATCAGCCCCTACAAGTTCCATCAGATGGTCAATGTCGAGCAGAACCAATCAGTCCATGTGGTAAGTGCTTCTGTCTGTACACAATCAAATCAACATGACGCTGCTAGTTTTTCACAGGTGTGTGTGTGTGTATGCTGTGTGCATTGTGAAGTGTTTTTTTACAAGGTGAAGAGAGCTTCAACTACAGATTCCAATAACTAACATAACCTGTTTCTGGTCAGGTTAAGTTACTGATCATAAGCTTTTAAGAACATAATGAGATGTGCGTCTTATGACAGACCAACATGGAGCATAGGCCATGGTGCTAAAACAACATTAGTAAACCTTTCCAAAGGATTATATCTATAAACCCGGAACTCAGACATGAATAACACTTGCAATAATTTGTCTAATAGGCCACAGTTGCATTAAATAGGTAGATTTTAACTAATATCCCACAATGCCTTGCTGCAATAGCTCATGGTGTCGTTTAAGGGTCAACCAATTTAACAACATTGTATTGACTGAACAAACTATTTAACCTGACAAGGTACAGTGGCATTCAAGCATCCAGCCCATTCCATTCCCATCGGATCAAACTGTAAGTGAATGTTAAATGGCATAAATCCAAATGGTATTTCCCCTCTTGTGTCTATGGTTAAGAATGAGCAACAGGTCTACTACTAAACTAAACTACAGTGAGTCTTGCTGACTATTAAGTGAGAGAAAGTATGTTTGTCACAGCTTGCAGTAGACGGAGTGCATAAATCATTGACTGTGCAGAGATCTGGTCACATATGGCAGCATGTGTGTGTGAAATGTGGACGCATAAATATCACAATTGAGACATCATATCACATTGCTTGCTACTTGTAACAACTTTACACAGGCACAAGAATTTTGGAAATATACAATGGCAAATGGCAGAATAACCTACTGAGTTAGTCAGCCACACCTGGACTGAGTTAGGCTGATTTAACCACACCATTGAAAGGGGCTGATTCAAACCAAAGACACACAGAACAAGGGTAGTGGTATGAGAGTGCCCAGTGCAGACAGAAGTGTGAAAGTCTAGAATAACTGATTTGGAAGATTGTGTATGATTTGAGATTGTTTTAACTAACCTGTTGGTGGATTGTCCCTAACTTTGGAAGAGAGTCTGATTCGTGTTTTGACCTGGACAAACGACTCTGACACTATTGATGGTACCTAACCAAAATAACCAAAATAAATGGGCAGGAACCGCTTGAAGTGAATACTCGAATGTAAAGTGTTATGTGTTGACCCCCGGTAACAAAAGATGTGGCCTCATAGGCGAGTGTGCCACAACTGGTAATAAACGCTTTCAAAACATTTTAAAAGCTGGGAACTGTGGGAGACCATCTTCTGCTAGCCCCAACTGTTAGGAAGGCACTGCATTGCAAAGTACACTAAATCCATCCCATCTTTTTATCGAACAGGTGCCGAGTCCTGATGTATACAGAGGTAAATACAGAAGGGACCATCCCGATCCGGCAACAGCATACGCAGATGACGTCAAAGACGTTATTGAAAAGGCTTGCAGTAAAGGACACAAGGTAATTCGCACAGTAGGCATACCACTAGGAGCTACGTGTTTTGCGTTTGTTGCTTGATTTTGTTTTTAGGGTCTGGTTGGAGTATCACACTTTGAGCCATTGTTCATGCAATTGCTGAACAATAAAATGTTGCATAGATAGACTTTGGACTCTACTGTATCTACTTGGCAAAGTCTACTACTAAATATTTCATGAATTTTTTTGGCCTTCGGTCAGCTCACAATTACATATCTATTATCTAATATCTAATTTATTACAATGTCTGCATAGATATTGTGTAATATATGTTGACCAAAGCTATAGTTGTTTCCTTTTTTTTAACAGTCATCAGTACTGAACCTCGCATAGCGTTCATAAGTCCATCTGCTCATTTCATGGGCGTAGCCATTGGTTCTTTGAAGTAGTTGAGGTTGCCGCTCTAGTGTGAATGGATGTCATCTCACCACTAAGATTTATCAGCCCACAAACCTATTTTCCTTCATCCTATACTACCCCTAAACCCACTGTGTAACCCTAATTCCCAGGACCCCTAACATTACACATAGCCAAAATGGGTTAGTAATCCCAGACAGTAGTAACAGTTGTAAAACAAAATATCTATATCTGCCACGGTCTAGCAGGGAAGAGCAGACCCAGGCACAGGTGAATGGTGAGAAAAAAAACTATCTAATTTCCCAAAAATGCACAAAGGCAGGTTTGTACGGCATGTTAACAATGAATCCAAAGGACAAGCACGTAAGACAGGACTTAAAATGCCATACCTGTGAAAACCGGTGTAACCAATAATTACACAGACACACAGAGAAACCCCACACCGTGACAATGTCTATAGGCTGTATGTCTGTATGTGTATATATGCATATGCGCGCATACACACACACGCACAAATCATAGAAGATATATATAGAAAGGTAAATGCTATTAACTGTAAATAAACAATAGAAACAGGTGAGTTAGTGGTTGCTGACACCCCGTTCGTAATGTTGGATTATCAAAGATCCAAAACCCAGGGGTTTTTGCAGGTCAGATGTGATCGCCCTCAAGCCCAAAAGAGGCTGGACCCTAAGCCTATGTTCCTGCAACTTCCAAGGAAATCTTAAAACAACCCAATGAAAGTACATTGCAAGACAGAAGGGGTGTAAGCCTAGAGATACTTATGGCCTTTAATAGCTTTTAATGGATTGACATTTTTGGACAGGCAACTAGATGGCCAGATGAACAACTTGCCAAGAATCAGCTTGTATAACAGGCTTATACCATTGTTGTTGAGGTCTTTTATGCTCTTCTTTTGTACAGATTGCTGCCTTTATTGCTGAGTCATTGCAGAGTTGTGGTGGGCAGGTCATTCCGCCTGCAGGCTACTACCAGAAAGTAGCACAGTATGTACCAAATGTCTGCATGCCTCTGTCTTGTTTCTTAAACATATCACATTTTTGGTTAACATTGAAATAAGTCATAAGCAGGCGTTAGTCTGCGTGACGGCTGGTGCGTCATATCAGTCTTGCCACGTTTATTTTTAACATTGTCAGTTCTAGAGATAGTTATTCACTAGTGTTCTTGTAATAGTGTTTGGGCAGGTGCGGAGGATGAAACCTTTCTATCCTCTGTCAATGTCAGTTAGTGGTAGTTCATGTTATATATTTCAGTGAAGTAGAGACAAAGGGTGCTTTGATCATCTGACAGGTCTTCAGGACCAAATACGGCCAACAATTTGATGTATAATTTTGGTGAAAACCAAATGTAATGATTTCATGGCTTATAAGTATAGATACAGTATTTGTATTATTACATTTATTAGACCATTTCATTTTGGGATATTTTGTTTGAGTACTACTATCACTCGCGAAGCCTGCTGCATCTGTTATTCAGTCTTCCTGCATGCCTGTGCCTACAGAGGATGTGTGGTGTGTGTCCACCCCTCTTCGTTTCAGGCACATCCGGAAGGTTGGTGGCATTTTCATCGCTGACGAGGTCCAGGTAGGCTTTGGACGCGTTGGTACCCACTTTTGGGCCTTTCAACTACAAGGTGAAGACTTTGTACCCGACATCGTCACCATGGGAAAACCCATTGGCAATGGGCACCCCATGTCTTGTGTGGTTACCACACGAGAGGTGGCAGAGGCGTTTACCTCGTCAGGGATGGAGTACTTTAACACGGTAAGGGTAAAACACCCAAAAATACTCACATCCAATTCACTTTTCTCTCTTTTTTTTTTTTAGGACATCAGTACAGGTAATTTCAGAGATTAGCTATAGATATCCCAACAGCATTATTTGTAATACTAAACATGACCATTATGGCCTATATCTATTATTAGACTACTGTGAGTTCTAAAAATTCTGTTAAAAGGATGGCCTAAATTGTATAAAGTAATGAGGGATGTCTTTCCAGAGTTAGCTCAAGGAGTAACTCAGACATTTATTTTCTGTCACACCAATCAATAAAATAATTGGTTTAATTGGCAAACTGGTTGCCAAGAACACTCCTACAGCCCGAAGCTTTTACAATCCACAAGATATTGACTCCCCTGCGTGCATAGACGCGTGTGCTGGAGTCCCTGGGGAGTCCAGGATCAGGCGCACGGTCAATGCCAGTTGTCAGCCTATGATGCGTAGGGTGGGAACTGGTGCCTCGGCTAGAGAAAGAGGGCTGGTCCCAACATGGACACATAGAGTCCTAGGGAGCAGGAGACCAAAGGACTACTGGTTCAAATGTTTCATTAAACAGTCCATGGTGTTGTCAATGGATTGTTTGGATCAGGGGTGCGCGGAGCACTGACAGTGGCTGGCGATGGCCTCCTGGGTAATTTGTTCTGATCATAGGTGGAATAAGTTGCGGCATAGCTTGCCTTATCTCTCCTCATGGAGGGCCATGAGAAACGTTTACTGAGGACGTCCTGGTCCAGTCCATGCAAGGGTATTATGGCCAACCACAACCAAAAAGTTAAATATTGGAAAAGAGCAGTGGGGCGGAGATCTTGTTCACCACCGTAAAACCCTAGGGCTGGCCATCCAGAGCTGTGACAGGAAGCAAGGATTCCAGGTCCCACAGTGGAATAAGCCGCTGTGTGCCCCGGGGAGAAATCTATTATGTTTACATCGCTCCAATGTCAATGTAGGCGGTAATGTTGTTCAGTTGCCCTGCCCAGGACAGCTTGTACCCGCTTGGAATGTGAAGTGTTTGTTCATGCTTCCATACCAACATGAGGCAGTGTCTCTTCATTATTTTTTAAATTTTGATTGCCATCTCTCTCTACTGGCCAAATATGTATAAGTATAGAAGCAAATATTGACTAGTATGCCTCTGGATTAATTTAATGTTACAACATACACATTATACACACATAGTCTGCGATGTATTGATCAGTTCAGGTTCACTAGTTAGTCCCGTCATGATCTCCACAATGTTAGATATAAATATAAATCCAAATGCACATGCAGTTTTATCAGAACAAAATATTTCGGAGGGATTTCAATTTGGCGCCTTATTATGTAGACGGTATATAGCTAAGCCAGGTTCTGTGCAACAATATCTTATGTCTTCTTACAGACATTCAACAGGAACTGTTTGCGCTACATTGTGACACTACTCACCCCCGTCATTCACTCCTTACTTTTCTTTGTGATTGCTTCGCCCACACTCACTCTCACTCTCTCAAGCAGAAAATAACAAGGTCTCTTCTAGGTCTTTCTTGCTGACTGCTGCATTCAACTATACAGGGCATGCAGCATACAGGCACACTGGACCAAAAAACAACTGAAATTGCTGTAGCGATTAGAAATTACTATATACAGTTATCAGTAATCAGAATATTTGTTAGAGCGAAAACTGAAGTCTTGTGATTTTTTATTTATTTGTTTGCCATGCGGAGGTTTTTATTATATTGAGGTTTTATTTGATCTATGCAGAATTCTCAGCTTTAAGTTTGTCATGGATAAAAATTGCAACTGTAGATCTTTGATCGATGTTCATTTGGATCTTGCTTTGCTTTTCTGTCTCTCAGTTTGGAGGTAACCCGGTGTCCTGTGCCATCGGGCTGGCAGTGCTCAGTGTCATTGAGAAAGAGGAACTCCAAAGCAACGCATTGCGTGTAGGCGGCTATCTCACCAAATTGCTGGAAAAACTGAAGGAGAAGCACCCTCTGGTGGGGGATATTAGGTAGACACAAGAACACTCCCATACCAAAACATTTCTAAATTATAAATGTTTGTGTACAACTGCATAGAATTAGAGATAGAGATCATTGTTTTGCTTTGTCAGTTTATTGCAACCAAAGACATATGGCTACCAAACAATTTAAATGTGTGCCTACTCTGGTGTTTTTAAAAAAAATTTTTTTGCGTATTTGTAATACACATGGCTTCTGGCAAAGGCCTCTCAGTACATGTCTAGCTCACTAAGATCAGTCTGTTTTCTCACAGACTTTTCTCTAGCATTAAGTTTCCATAAGACTATTTGACTTAAAATGGTAGAAATTAAATGAAAAGTAATTATCTGTGGTTGCCAAGTTACATGCGTGCAACTTATTTTTCTGTAATTATGTTGGGCATTTGTGATAATTAAAGGTTTCAAAGTGAATCACATACATTTCAAATGTAGGTGTATAGTTAATAATTATAATTATGAATAATATTATGTGTGACAGAGGCTGTGGCCTGTTTGTGGGGGTGGAGCTTGTAAGGGATCGGACAAAGCTGACTCCTGCTACAGCAGAAGCACAAGAGGTCATATACAAGTAAGTGAGTGAGTGTATGTGTCTTACTTTGATAGAAAAAAGCACTATGCCTTACTAAAATACTTCATGGTTTCTTGCTCTTGGTGTTATGGAAATATTTTTACATAATGCCATAATAATAAATTCCACCTGTTTAAAAAGCTACTGCGTATGTCTTCCAAATGTATTAGCTGGTAGCACATGTTAAAGGAAAATCTCATATAAAAGCATATCCCCCAAGTGTCCTGCCTTGTCAAGAGAACCCCTACGTCCTCCTCTAGCCTACTTGACAGATTGAGTAGGACAGCACAAGGTTATGAAATTATATAAATTAATTGGTAATAAATTATACAATGTAATAGTGAGTGTTATAAATTTACACTATAAACAATATAGCGAATGTAAAAAGAAAACACCTTCATCAACAGGCGTTATTGGCAATAACTTTGTTTCATCTAGGCTACACCCTCTTTTGTGGGTAAATAACCCCAACACACCATTCCTTTCAATGCAAACTTGGCAAACCTTGTAGAAGCTTAAAGGAAAATTAAAGAAATTGCTAGCACATTGCCAAAAAAATTGGTGTGTCACATATTGTAAGTTCACTTAACATTTCAAATAATAGTGGCCTACGTGAAGACATTGAAATTAAAAAGAGCAAAAAATAACCACACAATTCACAACACAAACATTTTCATTGCTTTAAATTCCTATGATGAAAATATAATTTTTTTCATTTTTCAAAGTTTACTAAATAACAATTCAGAAGATATGATTGCTGAATCAAATATGAAAACGGGTTTGACTGGCCTACTTCCATGGCATTTGGAGTTCGTTTTTCCCCTAAAAAAAAGGCAGCGAAGTACCCATATGGGCCAATAATGTCTGAATGTATGACCTTCTCTCGATTGACAGTTTGTTTCAAACCTCCTGCATCTTACAAAACAAACCCAAGACAACTATTGTGGAATAAAACAGATTCTTCAGGTGCTTTTAGTTTGTATAATCAGGTTAAAATAATTTATTCAGTATGAAACTGAATACAAGCACTGACAAAGGAAACATTGCTGATTTGGACATGCATGATGGCAGGAATAACTTTTTACAGATCAGCAAATGATTGATGGATTTTCTTACACCCTCAATTTAGGAAGAAAAGAGATGTAATTATTAGAAACATAAATTTAACTTGTCACTATTGTGTGTGGTCTGGTTGATGTCAAACAAATCAGGTCTATCCCAAAATCATTTTAGATGTATATGATGACTAAGCTAAATTTCCCTAGACTAGCTAGCTTACCAGGGTATTATAACCTAGAGTTGCGTAACAAGTGTTTTTTTTACTAACCAAATTTAGATAAAACGTAAACTCCTGCTCTTTACACAAGCTTCCCAAAAGCTGTATAGGCTGCCATAACCAGTAAGAGATTAGTAGGGTAATGGTCATGTCTTTACAGAATGAAAACATTTATACTTTGTTTTTCACTTTTTGTGCCCTCAGACTAAAGGAACAGCATGTGCTGCTTAGTGCTGATGGACCTTATCGCAACGTCCTAAAGTTCAAGCCGCCTATGTGCTTCAGTGAGACAGACGCAGACATGGTGGTAGATAAGATTGACAGCATTCTCACAGGTACAATCCAAGCTCGTAGGAGGTTGTTCATTATGCATTTTGTTCAATTGTGCTTTTCTATTATTCAATGCTTTTGGTGCATCTTATCTCATATCTTACTCTGAGTCTTTTTTCAGACCTGGAGAATGCATTAGGCTTACATTTGTCTAATGCAGTAACTGCAGTGAACTGCAGCAGGAAGAAAAAGGCAAGTCTAGTATAAAATCTATCCTTTTTACTGAACAGTAATAAATTATCTTTAAAGCAACCCTATTATGCTTTTTAGGATTTAAAATAAATAAATAAAAATAAAACGATAAAGATTTACAGACGGGTGACAAATTTAAGGAAAAACCTGAGTAAATGAGTGGAGAAACATAACGAATGTAGATGCGTCCACACAGGTGCACTGCATGGTACACTTAAGCAATTAACATCCAGTCATGTTGTGTGGCATATATAGAAATGCTGAGCAGGCCCAGTTGATTGTGATTTTGTATGAAGATGGCAAGAGGAAAAGATTTAAAGGGAACCTATAATGCTTTTTGTTTTTTTTCCTTTACTTTAGTATGTCATATAGCTTTTTGTGCATGTAAAAGGTCTGAAAAGTTACAAAGCCCATAGTCCATGCCAAAGGGAGCTACTCTCTCTCACAAAAAACACTGCTCCTGAATTGCTTGAAACGCCTCGTTTGTAGTCCAGCGTTTTCTTCCGTAACTTATCTACGTCACTAAGTCAAACATTTGCATAATGCCCACCCAACGGCTAGTTTGGCACGCGCCGAAACAGACCCAATCAGAGCAGAAGCCGGGAAGTTTGGATAGTGGTTATATTGATATACATTAACCCTAAACTAAAAATATCATTGGTCAAGGGGGAACACCTGTTTACCTCCCAGTATTGAAAAGACACATCTGCATATAGGAACATATAGGAACACAAATGAATCTCGCTATTGTGTTACACTGGCCTTCAGTGTCTCATGAAGGCACATGCTGTCTATTTTTTGGTGACCTGGCCTTCACTCTGACCCTTCCCCTACATTGGAACAACAGCTTAGACTTGAACATCCTTGAGGACCCCCAGATTTGCCACCACAGATGGATAAGCATATCCCTGTCACAAATTATCTGAAAGCTGTACTTTTTGTACCCAGACTCGATACTAAACAGAATCTACATTTAAGCTTTTTGATATAGTGCCAAATGGCACGAAGACATCGCTCAAATCTGCCCTGATTACTATTGTGAACACAGAGGTAAAGACTGCAAAAAAAAGTCAACATTTCATAACAAACTTTTTAAACCCCGCAGCATTTTGACTTAAAAAAACTTTTTCGACAATAGATTTAGGTCTGTGTAGCCTACTTTAGTGAAGGTTATGAAGTTGTCATGACTGTTGAGCTGTCTAAACTGATCTTTTGTACTGTCCTTTTTATTATTGCTATTATTATTATTATTATTATTATTATTATTATAGAATCATTTTCATGACATAAGTTATGATATAACACAGGGATATATCAGTTCCCAGATTAAACTGAAACTATTGCGTACAGCCTCGTCTGCATGTGTACCAAACAAACTATGCAAAATTATAAATTAATCTGAATTATAAATTAATCTAAATAAAAAAATCATAATAAATGCACTCTAATGTATACTATCTGTGCAAATGAGCTACAATGTTATATAGTTGCTTTGTACAGCTTTTCATTTATTCCTGCACAATCTAAATTAACATCTTAATGAATCAAACAAGCTTGGGATAATTATGTCTTTCCAATAAGTTATAATAATTACGGGGAAAGAAGTGTAGATTAGACTTTTGACAGGATGGAAACTTTATTCAGCGAAGATTGAAGTCCGTAGCAATACTAACATGTTAAGTCGTTTGAGACGACATCATCCCAGTTTACAAATGACCAGATCAAGCATAAATTTGTCAACTGTCTCCACGCAAGATTTAAGCAGCCAATCACCACTGAATGCTTGCATATGTCCGACAAGTTTATTTGTCGATATTTCTAATCCTTAATTTTTAAAGATATTCTATTTTCTAAAATAACCAGATCCATTTTCTTTTTAAATGTTATACATAACAGTGCATTAAATTAAATAGCACCAATAATAGAATAGAAAGACATACAGATTTGTATAGTTAATCAAATTTGATCATTTACATCATTAGCTTATTAGTATTGAATTCCCTAATTCATAAATTAAGTCTACATAGTTGTAAAATTGAACAAAATATAAGATTTATTCTTACCCAATCTGCTCCTTGCAGCCATATCTGCTATCAGCACATGTCTATTTTTACATAGGATTCCTGCATATTGTGTCCTAGCCAGACAGATTTCTTATGACTGTTGACGTCTGTAAAGGGCAGCTGATAACAAGTAAATAATTAGTCAGTCACATTAGTGTGCACACCATAGTGAATACATGTGCCCTAACCTCCTCCTTTAATATAAGGTATCCCTTGCTGAAAATGGACATCATCATGCTGAAAATGGACATCATCATGATGAAAATGGACATCATCATGACGATGAGAAAATCTTGTAATAAGACATGCAGCAAGTCAAACAACTGAGCACATGGTGTTTGTGTATCTATGACTATGAATGTTGCAATTTGTAAACTTTATACACATGCGCAGATGCTTTGAACTTTGAACTAAGGATTGTGTGAAAGATTGTTCATGTCCTTAAATTGATCACCAATGTGCCTTGGTTTTGAACTTGAACTTGCCTGGTATGCTTGGACTGTTGCTCAGTCTATATGAATCCTTATCTATTTGCATATTCAATGATGCCAGTTTCCAAGTTAGTCTAAAACATTTCTTTATTATTAATTATGTCTTATAAATAAAATCTCTTGGATATTGAATGATCTTTCTACAGCCAAAATAG
>JAVQIZ010223053.1:0-16266 GCA_036023535.2 Galaxias brevipinnis | reverse complement strand
ATGGATGGATGGATGGAAGTGTTAATTGGGATTAGGTTCCAAGCTATTGCTCTTCCTTGAGATTTATTGTTTATATTCTAATTTACCGTATTACATCTGCTTACCAGTTGTAGGCAAAGTTTAAAAGGTGCAGCAAACCAGAAATATATGTAAAAAATAATGGCCCTTTAATTAATAAAGAGAAGCTCAAAATGTAAGATTTTATACCGTTGAATAGTAGATAGTAGTAGATAATGGTAGATTGAATAGTAATAAAATATATCTTTACTTGAAGATATATTGGTGACCAAACAAAAGCTCCTCTGGTCCTTCATGGGATAGCTTTGAAAGTTTCAATCAAACATTATTGATGTCCACATAAGCAGTGCCTGCACTGAAACTAGGGCGTGAGTCATCTAATAGCGTGCTGCGTCTTCCTGGTTTTAATTTCTCTAACGCTTGTTTACCCAGGGTGTGCTGCAGTCTCAGCATGTTGAATATGACTTGCTGCCAGACGAAGAACGGCAGTGCTCCAAGTGTCGGACCACCTGCTACCTATCTGCCCTTACCTGCCCCTGCAGTCCCAGCCAGCTGGTGTGCCTAAACCATGCCCAGAAACTCTGCTCCTGTCCCCCTAGCAACCAGACACTCCAGTACGTTTGTCTACACTTGACCCACTACAACTCGATCCACACCTATTAGTGCATTTACACCTTCTGTAAATATATATCCTCCACATATCCTATTTCTGACACATTTCTAAAGAATTATTCAATTTAAATCTGCCATTGTAAGTTATGTATGCTTTGTGTTATAGCTACCGATTTACACTGACAGAATTGTACTCGATGATTGAGTCAGTGAAGTTTCGTGCTGAATCCTATTTGAACTGGGTCTCTACTGTCAAGGACATTCTTGAGACTAAACCAGCCAGGAAAAGAGGCAAGTAACTGACTACTGTTTTGTCTCGGAAAAGGGTGCTCATGAAGAGGCACAGCCAGTTGTAGGGAAAGCGTTGCAAATATCAGACAATTCCATACAGGGTAACAGCAACCAAGTTAAAGAAAAGATGAAGCAACAGAAGCTATGCCCTTAGCTTTCGTATAACGCGAGATAATACGTTTTCGTTTAGGGAAACATGGAGTCTCTGAAAGATCATGGCTTAAACGAAGAATTGTCTGCACCCATGGCAAATAGATTTGACTAATGTCAAGCATGGTAGAGGTAACAGAATGAGGTCTTAACATCAAAAGATTACAAGATAAAGCAAATGTTTTCCAGGAAGCTATGCAAATGAAAACACTCTTGCAAAACATCTCAGGACGGGGAGAAGTTCATTGCAAAGTACAACATCTATGTGAAGATATAATAATGTGTCGTTCAGACTTTCATCATATAAAATTTAAAAAAAGTTTACCAGGCCTAGAATCAAATGTGTAAATCACGATTACAACTACTCACAATAGAAGCGTTTTAAATTTGTATTAAATACATTAGTGTAAATTAATTTCACTTTCTCTATCTTTTGCACAGCTTTAGATGAGCTTAGAAATCTGGTGGAGGAGGCAGAAAGCAGGGTATTCCCCCAGAGTGACTATACGCTTCAACTTCGCAAGGTCACCCTCGAAGCAGAAAAGTGTGCTGTGATGGCACAACAACTTCTCAATGGAAAGAGACAGACCAGGTACCCAAACACAATGAATGTACAAAAAATATATTAAATGCAGATAACAGGTTCTTTTCATTTATCTTTGATTCTCTTGGACTGCCAATATTACACTATATCCTTCAACTGCCAACAGTCTAATAACCCTTAACGTGTATAACACACTTGCCTACTAGGGTTTATAATGTTTAAGCACTTAAATCAGGCAATTGTGTCTCAGTGCATACTAGTACTTGCAAGTTCTTCAAAACGTGACTGTAAAAACCCAAAATATTTTGTTTTTATTAGGCAGTTTTTGCATTTTATTTTTGCATTCTGAAGTGGGTGTCTGTATTACAGGTATCGCTCTGGAGGAGGAAAGTCTCAGAGCCAAAACCTACTCTCTGTAGAGGAGCTGAGGTCATTTGTTGGACAGCTGCAAAACCTGCCCTGTAGTATTCGTCAGGCCCCCCTACTGAAGGTACAATGAACCTGAGTTAGCCTTTACACCTAACTAATTAAATCTTTCCAATATTTGCGTTTAGCTCTGTTCAAAATAAGTGGGAGTTGTGAAGTAAGCTGAACTCTTGTTAAAATGCAGTTCATTCTGACCCACAGGACCTTCTGAGTCGTGTGGATGAATTTCAACAGCACAGTGATAGACTCCTCTGTGAGGAGTCACCGAGTTCAACTGAGCTTCAAGCCCTGTTGGACACCAGTCTAGGCTTAGACGTGGAACTACCCCAGTTGGCCCCGTTAAGGGAGAGGCTGGAGCAGTCACACTGGCTGAACGCAGTGCAACAGGCCAGTAGCAGGCCTGACAGCCTATGTCTGGACACGATGAGAATGCTGATAGACCAAGGAGTAGGCCTGGCCCCTCATAGCTCTGTGGAGAAAGCCATGGCCCGTCTGCAGGAGTTGCTCACAGTATCAGAACACTGGGAGGAGCAGGCACTCAGCCTCATGGAGACTAAGTAAGGATTATTCGGGTTGGGGTTGCCGTTACAAATACTTGCTATGTACACCAACTGTATTGTATCTTCGCATGTGTCATCAAAGGCATTAAGTATTCTCCTTCTGTAATAAGCCTCTAAATCATTGACTTATGCAGCATTTTACTGAAAGTAATTGTCGCATATCCACATTAGTGAAAATAGCAAGTTGCACAAAATTGCTGTGTAAATTTCATTTAGAAGGCTACGGATTGTTAATTTCAATGAGCTCTCTTCCTGAAAAAGTATGTGAAGTTTATAGGCTGTCATCAATATTTTCAGACCGCATCATTGCATAAAAACTCTGGAGACTGCTCTGCAAGAGGTAAAAAGTATTCCTGCTCATCTGCCCAACTGTCTGCAACTTAAGGATGCAGTCCTTAAAGCCAAGGAGTGGCTTCAGGAAGCAGAGGCCCTCCAGGTAAGTGATTCTCATTCAAGACCCCAGCTGTGTGTGAATGAGATTTTTGAAATGACCAGAACATAACTTGTATCAAGCACATAAAAAGTATGTTGTAAATGTATGTGTTGTAATCTTGCATGATCCACATATGCAGAAAGACCTTAAGGCATACGTATGTAATAATCTAAGTATATATGGTAATCCGAATTTAAAGCTGATGTTTTATGTCTGTGTTTATTTGTGATTGTGAAGCTGGGAGGTCGTATACCTGTATTGGAAAACCTCTCTGACCTGATAGTGAGTGCAAAGGCAATTCCAGTGCGGCTTGACCCTCTAACGCGACTTGATGCTATGGTCTCAGATGTCCAGGCATGGAAGGAAAGTGCAGCTAAAACCTTCTTAATGAGGAACTCTCCTTATTCTCTGCTAGAGGTAAACAGCCATGAATGACAATTGATAAGTGTTCATTTGAAACTTTTTGTAAAATGTTAATTCATCTGATCTTAATTCTGTGGGTTAAGGTGCTCTGCCCTAGGTGTGATGTTGGAACTGGACCTCAAAAAACAAAATCTAAGAAGTCAAAGGAATCTATGCAGAGTAACAAAAATAACTCAAAAAGGCTGGATTGTCTGAATGATGTAGAAAGGGCTCTTTCTGAGAGCAAAGACTCTGCATCTGCTGTATGTTTTATTATTTACAATGTATCTTTAACCATTTGCATACAAAGAAATATGTTACCATTGATGATACCATCCATCTTAACACTTGATCTTCCCTGATTGTCCGCTTTCGTAGATGTCTACTCTTGCTGAGGTGCGACAGAAAGAGATTGAGACCTTGCTTGCTCTAAGGGTCTCAAACGAATCCAAACTATATCAGGGAAGAGAGTGTGGTGACGATGTGTGCGTGTGCCACAAGGCCCCTTCGGGTGCCATGATGCAGTGTGAGCTCTGTCGTAAAGCCTTTCACAACTGCTGTGTGGCAGTACATTTGCACCCCCAACCCAATGAGGCATGGCTTTGCCCACAATGCCAGCGCTCTGAGAAGCCACCACTGGACAGAGTACTGCCCTTGCTGGCGTCACTGCAGAGGATCAGGGTGCGACTTCCAGAGGGAGATGCTCTACGCTTCCTCATTGAGAGGACTGTTCGATGGCAGCACAGAGTTCAGCAAGCATGTACTGAGGGAATGGTGAACGAGGTGTCCCTGGGGGCCAGTGGAAAGGTATGCTTCTTCAGTAGTCTTGATGAGCTAGGGTGCATTAGTCTACTGATTATAAGTAATGGTATTTAATGGCCTATTAGTGCTCTACCTAAACCGTACATTTAATCATTTTAGTTTAATTTATGTTACATTTTCAAGTTAAAAAAACTATCGATTTTGTAATAAGATTAGGATTTGAATTATTTATTTTTTTTTCAATGCCATCTCATGTTTTTATGAACGTTTGACAAGTCAGTCATCAGTGCATGGATGTTTCTTCCATCTGTCGATCTGTAACCAATTTCTAAAATCTGCAAGTCAATTATTTTCCAAATAATAAAAAAAATACAATTGAAGCTTAACTAAGGTGAAAACATCAACTACCTATTTGCGCAAAAGTGTAACCCATACGTTACAAGTGCTGTTACAGGCACATTTTGTATTGCAACAAATAAGTACTCAACTGTTATCTTTACATCTGAGCCAATGGTCTGAATTGTGTTCTTCTTTGATTCAGGACATGAATGGTTCTTTCTACACCGAGCACCAATGCATTCCTATGCAAGGTCAGTACTTACATAAGCTTTCATGAAGCTAACAGACCTAATTGAGTATACCTAAACAAATTATATTGTTTACTGCTGAAAGATTAACTAACTTCAGCATCTTTGTTTAGAACTGACTCCTGAACTGGAAGAGTTGATTGTGGAAGGGTTCCTGCTGCAGGTGACACTGCCTGAGTCCCAGGAGCTGTATAGATCTTTAGTTCAAAGGCCGTCTCCTTCTCACTCGCATAGCCCTACCCATGGGCACCACAAAAAACAGGACAAACAGCAGCATTACTCCCAGAGTGGGAGCCCCCCTCAGTTACAGGTAATTTGAATATCAATAGTTTCAATTACATTCATACTATGTATGCCAGATTACATGGTTAATTAACAAACTGCATAGGCAAACATTTTTGTAAAGGCTCTGGCTATCCTTTTGTGAAGTGAAATGCAAGCCAACGTTATAGATCAATTGTGTTTTCAATGGGCTGAGAAGAGAATGGTTTATTACGATGTTCACATTCTGTACCTGTTCAACCGGAAAAGTGATCTGTACCTGTTTAACCAGAAAAGGGAAGGGATCTGTATCTAGATGTACAATGAGAAGTGGGTTTGGTCAAGGCCTGATGATGCCAAATTGAAACACAGCCTTAAGCATCTGGTCAAAGTTGCCTTTATATAATGCATTTGTTTAATGGCAGTGGATTTATCTGCTCAATAAATTGTAGAAAAGACTAATTGAATAATTTACCAACTAACTCTCCCATTTTCTAGTTTAGACTACACAGGCTCATATCTGGACAGATTACTTGAAATACTCTCGCTTTTAGGGACATTAAACCAATCACATCCTCTTGGCATATGTATATAGGCTTCTTCTGTGGTGTCTTCTGTGGTGCAAGGAGAGCCCAAAGTTAGTTATCGTAATCAATGAAGCGGAGAGTGTCATTTGAATGAAGTCATCAGACATCTACATATGTTTTATTTATTGCATGATCGTTTGTCACTTAACTGTAAGGACCATGGCTCTTGACGATTGCAATAATCAATTGTCATGGTCACTTTGAACTAGTACAATATTTGTTTTGGACCAATGACCAGCAGTAAAAAAGGCTTAAGGGTGAATGCCTTGTATGACTAAGAATGATGGTGTATATTTACCTCAGTAGCATAATCTCTCTCTAAATGTTTTCATGAGTGTATTTTTATTGTGCTGTACTAATTTCAGGAGCGTGCTTCCTGCCTCAGTAAAGAAACTGTAAATGGACAAAGCAATAAGACCAAGCGGCGTAAGGAAATTGATGATTCTCAGTGCGGGGATAAAGTCAAGAAAGCTTGTAAAAAAAGGGCAAAGAGAAGCAAAAAGAGCCAGGATACTAAGGGGACCTCCTCCCCCACCAGCACACACTCTCACCATACTCCATCAGATTCAGAGGAGGACTACTCTCTGTGTGCTGCGCCCTGGTGCAGGGAGCCAGAGGGCAACGAGGTTAGTCTCATCCTCATCCATTTTATTGCAATATATTCACTGTTTTAATTGAGTGTTACACATGTGCAATCTCTCTTACCTCATTGTTTCCAGGTAAATTGGGTACAATGTGATGGTAGCTGCAATCAGTGGTTCCATCAGGTCTGTGTGGGATTATCGGCAAAGCAGGCGGAGACGGATGACTACATCTGCATAAGCTGTACTCAGCCAGACTACGATAGGAGGGAATGAAGACCAATATATATATATAAAAATATATATAATATATATATTTGAAGGATCCGATTTTTGTTTGTTTTAAATGTCCTTTCTAAGAACATTTCTGCTGTCTGCACCCAAGATCTGGCTGCCCCTTTCAGCTTCCTGCACAAGCTTTCTGTATGTTACAATGGTGCTATTTCCACCTTTTTTAAGGCTACCAGTCAATTTTGTTATTGGAGCTGGTTTTCCAGCAAATCAATTCAATCTTTCCATAACGATCTGATGCAGATTGTTCAATATTGTTCAAAGGTGAAGAGGAGTAGAAGGGGGGCTTTTAACTGACTTCTTTCATGTGGTAAAAACCAACTGTGCAGGGATTTTAGACCAAAAGGAGTCAATGGAGTGGACGAGTTTTTTGGGATCGTAATCTTTTGTAGATGCATCTGAACAATGTGAATCTTTTCTTCTCCTGTAGGACTAATATTATTTATCTAAGTAACTGAGCTTATGAATTGGAGTTCAGTTTTCATCTGGACTATCTTTGTATTGTGCTTAGTTTATTTGATAGAATGACCTCCTAGCCTATAGGATAAAAGTAATTTGTGTTGGACTTTGCTAACACTGTGTGATTTAACTGCCACGGGTATAATACGACTTTTTCTCCTTTTGGTAAATAATATAATATGTTGCAGTTTGCATTACAATTAAAATATATTTGTTCCCATATGTGCTGAACTTATTTCATCTTTAGCATTCTCAAAAGAAATCGTTGGGCTTTGGACTGGTTTCTTAAAATTTAACATTTCACATCAAATGCCTTTTCTTAAAATCCTCATATTAATCTTATTCACAAAAACGCAACTGAAGCGAACAATTGTGCGGATTTTGGAAGGGCGAGTTGACACTGCTTCTATTAGTCTACCAAACCACACGAGGGCGCATTATCTTTTTGAGTTGGTTTGTCAATATCCGCTTGCTACTATTCGTTTCCTGTCGTCTTCATATAACGTTAGCCTATTTTAATTAACAATGTTAGAATTACTTGCGTGTTAGCCCAGCTGAAATTCAACTACATGTTCTAAGCTTAAATAACTTTCTACCTAATACATTAACACCTCGTTTATCCGTTATCGGTATGGACGAGGAATACTATGGGACTGTCGGAGACTGGGATGGATCGGATGGAAATATGGTACGATTAATGTTTTCATCTCACTGTTGACGATCTATAGTAATGCCAATGCGCGTGGGACCTTCCTGCATGCATGGACTACTACGACCTGCAGAATTGGCGAACTGCATGGCTTGGAAAGACCAGTTTGAGTTAACCTTCTTCCATCGTTGGTTTTCAGTCACCATACAATCTGTATATTAGAATTATTGACGTAGTGGGTATCATATTCTTTCCCTAACTAACTTTCCCATGTTGAGCCAGAGGCCGAGTGCAAGCTCTAAGGGATTTATTCATCTTCCAATTGATTAATAACAGATTAATATCCTTGTCAAGTCTACAATTCGCACTTAGAGGGTTTCGCTCATCAAATTACTTGCTAATTTAAATGCTTTGGACTTTCAGAAGCAAAGCTGTACATTATTCTTACTTTAACGTTACCATCTCTTTGACGCTGTTCCTGGGGGTACATATTGCAGGCCTAATGCCCACTTTTAGGTCAGAAAAAAGTGAAATATTTGTCATCTAACCTGTCCCACTGTTTGAAACATATTTCCTCCTTTGTTTTAGTTCTGCATAAACAGGACTTATTTGACCCTGCAGCTGGATACACTGAACAAGTTTGAACTTTTTGAGATGTGTTTGTTGAGAGCAGTGAGGGAAAACTACCAGCTGTGCAGGACTGGGTCAGTTCAGGTAATGTTAAGAAAACGTTTGTTTTGTTTTTAGGATGAAGGCTTTACTGAGGGTGGAAATGATGGAAAAGTCCAAGAAGATTGTCTACAGAAATTTTCCAGCAGAGATTACATTATGGAGCCCGCTGTCTTCAACACCCTCAAAACGTATGCTGCTACCTTAATTTGATAATTTGACACATTGTCCCCTATGTAGTATGCAGCTTGGATTGTGGTTGTGTATGCATGTTCATGTGTAATAATAATGAATGAAAATACTATTAATTATTCACACATTTTAAAAAACATTCAAAATCAAGCATTACTACTGCTCATAACAGTAATTATAACAATACACCGGTTTGACTAACTGATTTTGTGTGTTTATTTGCCAATGACTGTGTCCCTTATGTTGCTTTGCATTATCGAAAGGTATATGCTGAATTACTGAATTACAATGTAACCTTGACAGGTATTTTCAGGCAGGTGGCTCCCCAGAACATGTCATCCAGCTGTTGTCTGAGAATTATTCTGCAGTGGCTCAAACTGTCAACTTGCTGGCTGAGTGGCTCATCCAGATGGGTAAATTTCAGTTCGTCATGCACAATTGCGAATTTACTCATTCCATAGTGTGATCGATTTATCGTTAAGTGTGTGAATAGAAGTTATCCTTGCCACTGTCCAAATTTGTTACCACAACTAGTCTATTTCTTGTTGTATTTGCAATAGCCTCCATTGCTAACAAGACATAATTCCTGTTTTATTATTTGGTATTTTTTTCAGGTGTGGAGCCAGCTCAGGTGCAAGAACGAGTAGAGAATCACTTGAAGAGTCTTCTAATAAAGCATTTTGACCCTCAGAAAGCAGATTCCATCTTTACTGTTGAAGGAGAGGTGAAACTCCATATATCAATCAATAACTTATCTTTAAAATTTTTAGCACAAACCTTTAGACTATTTTGAGATGTAGGCATAATGTGTGTAGATTTGTTGAGTAGACTCTAATCCCATCTATGTTTGTTTTAGACACCTGCTTGGTTAGAGCAAATGATAGCTCACACTACTTGGAGAGACCTTTTCTATAAACTCGCAGAGGCTCATCCTGACTGTCTAATGCTGAACTTTACAGTGAAGGTATTGTTCAAACAAGTCCCCTTTTTTACTATGCAGAATTGTAATCAGTTGTGTCCATCACTTTTCTGTGCGTTTGTGTGTTTAAGTTAATTTCGGATGCAGGGTACCAGGGAGAGATCACCAGTGTATCTACAGCTTGTCAGCAACTGGAGGTGTTTTCTAGGGTTCTCAGGACCTCTTTAGCGACCCTGTTAGACGGAGGTGAAGACAACCTTGAGAAGAACCTGCCAGAGTTTGCTGTAAGTGCAGCACTCTGTCTTACCAGAAGCGTTTTGATCTCCCATTTGGTTCTCTGTAAAATATATTTCATTCTCATTATGTGTGACTAAACATTGAGAATGACTACAAGATGTATTTGCTTTTGATCAATAAGCTAAACTGTTCTCTTTTTCTTCTCTGTTCTATAGAAAATGGTGTGTCATGGTGAGCATACATATTTGTTTGCTCAGGCCATGATGTCTATTCTTGCCCAGGAGGAGCAAGGAGGATCAGCCATGCGTAGGATTAGTCAGGAAGTACAGAAGTCAGCCCATCAACGGTATCATTACTGAACAGTTTACCTTTTTCTAATTCATTTAGTAATTTCTAATAGTTTTATCACAAAATATCAGTAACTGCCAATGCATACAAATGAAAGATTGTGTAAAAACTGAAGATGATCAGTGCATTACTGTAGAACATCATTAATTCAAACCAAAAACTTCTGAATGAGCTGAAATCTGAGAAATATACATACATTCTAAAATGGTAGAGATATTGCTGACAGATGCAATCAAAAATGGTTCAGACTTCCTCCATTCGAAAGAGAAAGGTATAAGTTGTGTTTTATTGAACCACTTCTGTTTTCCTGTTCAATGTAAATCATTTCATTTCCTAGAGGTCATGATGCAAGTCAAATTACCCTTGCATTGGGCACTGCAGCAGCCTACCCTCGTGCATGTCAGGCCCTGGGCGCCATGCTGTCCAAAGGAGCACTTAACCCTGCTGACATAACCGTTCTCTTTAAGATGTTCAGTAGTATGGACCCTCCTCCTGTGGAGCTGGTAAGAACTGAGTATTGTGCCATTTAAAAAAATACATTGTCCTTTTATGCTTTATGTTTTTATTTTAGAGCAAGTAGTTGTATAGTTGAAGTTCTTTGTTATTGTTCCTTTAGATAAGAGTACCTGCGTTTTTGGACCTGTTTATGCAGTCGCTGTTTAAACCAGGCTCAAAGATCAACCAGGACCATAAACACAAATACATTCACATTCTAGCTTATGCTGCCAGTGTGGTGGAGACATGGAAAAAGGTAACTGGTGGCCTGCCATAAGCTTCACATTTGCAGCTATGTTAATATTTTTGTTGAGAAGTCTTACACTGTACCTACCTCTCCCAACTCCAGAACAAGCGAGTAAACATTAATAAAGACGAACTGAAGTCAACCTCCAAGGCTATAGAGACAGTTCACAACCTATGCTGCAATGAGAACAAAGGGGCTACTGAACTAGTAGCTGAGCTTAGCACCTTGTATCAGTGTATACGGTAAGAAAGACTGTTTTAGGTAGATTTTTCTCCTTTCACATGACAACACTGATTGGCCCTAAAGGGTTTCCTGTGATGCTTGTCTGGTAAATAAAACTACACCAAGAATGAGTAGACAATACAGAACAAAACAACCTTTAAAAAAATAGTAGGTTTAGGTATATAGTTTCTGAAATTCAGCTCTATTCAGTGACTTCAGACTACTTTTCTATCGACTCAAGAAATAACGATAAAAAAATGTCCCACGTTTAAATTGATAGCATGACCCCTGGCTGTCAAGGCTGCCCCGTTCTTGGTTATTTTCAAATTCACCTGAGCACTAACTTCACCCTCAGAATCCAGAGCGGTTATTTTTCTTCTATTTGGAAACAACAATGCTCTGCATACATCTTGTGATACTACAATGTCAACCGTTGGTTCACAGTGATTGGTTTTTGGGTGTCTGAATTGTTTGTAGCGATAATTGCTATTGTGTATAGCTTCTGCACGCTTAGGCTGCTGTATTGCAATTTAATTCTTTATGTATCTTTGACTACCATGGCTATTATTGACGCCATTTAGTAAGTTGAATCTGTATGATAGCAACCAATAGCAGTCACCCGTGGTAGACTTGCAGCAAGTTGGAGCATGTGCATTACTTTTTGTGTCTGTTCTAAGGTACCCTGTGGTTGCCATGGGTGTGTTGAAGTGGGTGGATTGGACAGTCTCTGAACCTCGATACTTTCAGCTCCAGACAGACCACACACCTGTCCATTTGGCTCTTCTTGATGAAGTATGAGATTACTTTTTATAATTATCAAATGAATTTAAAGCTAACACATCGTTTTAGGTAAACGAATTAGACTGATTGTGGATCATGTTTCCCCCCAGATCAGCACCTGTCATCAGCTCCTTCACCCACAAGTTCTCCAACTTCTTATCAAACTCTTTGAGACAGAACACTCCCAGCTAGATGTCATGGAGCAGGTGTGTGTGTGTGCATCACACTTTCAGATTTGTTAATTTATTCTAGTCTATGTTTGATTTGGAACCACAATACCACCATGAGTTTTTGCATTTATTGTATATTAATAACTAGTAATAGTAGTGGATTATGAGTAGATGATGATAATTTTTTAGCTGACATGGTTCTTGTTTTTCAGTTGGAATTGAAAAAAACACTGTTGGACCGCATGGTTCACCTACTTAGTCGTGGCTATGTACTCCCTGTGGTTGGCTACATCCGAAAGTGCTTAGAGAAACTCAACACAGATATTTCGCTTATTCGATACTTTGTCACCGAGGTAAGGGCTCAGTTACTATCTTGCAATTTATAGAGAAGAAATCCTTTTAACAATATGCTGTACCTTTTGTAAGTTTAAGCAAACTTCTAAATGTTTTGAACAACATTGTAAAAGTGGGTGGTGACAGGATAGATAAAAAAATAAAAATAATAATCTTTCCCCAAATGTCTCCCCATGTTCCCAATGAGGGAAATTACTTTGGCACTAATAACAAAACCTTGTGGTCATTTTTCAAAACTCTAAACACAAACTCAAAACAGATAATGAAAGTTAACTTTTTTTCAAAACTAGGAACACTTTTTTTTTTTTAATAGCTGGGATACAATTCACATAAACTTAAAATAATTGGTTCATTGAGCAGAAATGTTAAAGTTAAAAATTACGCAACAAAGCATCAAAGTATCACTATTTAAAAATCTAATTCACACATGACGTGAAATGTCTTAATTTCTGAAGAATTCTAAGTTCTGTCAACTAATACAACAGCTCAAAACGATAAGTACCTTTTGCATTGCTCCTAATAGCTTTATGGAAACTGGTTAATAATATTCTGTTTAAATCATGAAGGTTCCAGGGTAGAGATTAGTTGACACCATTTACAGTGGAACATGAACAATATTACTTATAGATGTAATACTTTATCCGGATCTTTTATCAGACACTGTTTCTATTGTCCAGCATACCCCTGTACCCGTTATGCTGGCATTTGTCATTGCTTTTGCATTACTACTGTAACAACTAATTACTAATGATTGTTTTCACATCGTTACTAATAGTATAAAAAGATTAGTATTCATGTACAACAACATAACAAGGCAGCCTATGCAGGTTACAATGGGACAATGAGGAAGACATGACTTCCCCTTTTTGAGAGGTGGCTGTGGGCTTCCTTGTGGAGTTAATGTGAAGGGACATGGTAAAGACCAAGGTTGTGTATTTTAAGACCGTCAGTTTTTGTTGACTTTTTGTTTTACACTGTAGCTGTGCTTACGTTTGTTTTGACCCAAGTTTGTGATTTTATTGCACACAAAATTAGAAATGTATTTACTGTAAAATGATTCCCCCGTTTATCCCAATTTACAGAAATGCCTTTAGAACCATATTGAAACATGTATCAAGTATTGTAACAAGTATTTTATACTTCAATATTTTAAGATTGTACTAACAACTAAACAGTGAAACTATATGTGTGCTGTGTGTGGGTGATCTAAACTAATGTTCATATGGTATTTCATCATAAAGTCTATTTTACCAGAGAGACCAAAAGGGCAGTAGCAGAAAAGCAACATAAGAAAGACTGAGAAGATAAAATTCAGACATTTACAAAACATTCAGCTTCCAATTGTTGTTTCATCCGGTCCTTTTTAAAATGTCCTTGAATTTTCCCAGACACCCCAGAGTTTGCCGAAGTTCATTATTCCACATGAATATTTGAAAGAAAGAAACGAAACCTGTGTTGCAAGTGGTGACGGTTTTGAAAGATTTGCGCAAGGTTCTGAAATTGGTCCCAACGCAATTATAAAAATAACTTTATTGCTACACCAATGATCAAGAAGAATCTAGGAAGAAATTAAAAGTTGCACTTGGGCTGTTCTGCACCTTCCATAGATTAGCTATCTAGATTGGATAGCTTGTATATGCTAAAATGACTTGAAGTGTTATGAAGTTACAATGGATGAGCCTCACTCAGCTTGAAAACAATGGGATGTGAGTAGTTAATCTGACTTTACTTTGCTAAAACAAGTGAGCATTAATCCAAAGCCACAACTGTCCTCATTAAATTTGTGTTTTTCTTGAAGGTGCTTGATGTGATTGCACCTCCCTATACATCAGACTTTGTCCAGCTGTTCCTACCCATATTGGAGAATGATAGCATTGCCGGAACTATTCGTACTGAGGGAGAGCATGATCCTGTTGCTGAATTCATTGGTCAGTTCTCTTGTTTTATGTCATTTTAGTTTTACAAGATTCAAACTGAATGTCTGATATTTGTTTACCTACATTGTGAGTTTCTAAAGCCAATCTTTTTTTTTCTTTCCCTCAGCTCATTGCAAGTCAAACTTTATCATGATGAATTGAGTGGAAAAAGAAATGGATGCTGACTAAGGATGTACTAGGTGGTGTCAGAAGGCTGAACCTTTCATTTTCCCTTGGATTTTGACTCTTGGTACAATCACATTTGAGTTTGATTACACAGTATGGCTATCCACAATATTTGTAAGTGTCATATTTCATACTGGTGCTACCTAATATAAGGTGTTTTGTATTTATATTGGCTATATTTTTGTTTTTTTAAAAGTGTAAATGTAATAGTTTGCTCTTACAGATTTTTTTGTAGGTTTGGTTGTCTCTTTGATTTGACTAAATCTAGTTTGAACTGGAATTTAATTAATTAGACCAAAGAGCTACAATAAAGCATTTTTTAATTCTAATTAATGACAATGTATTATGTTTCGAATGGCTTGTTATTTACTCTTTAAAAAAAGGTTTTAGGGGAAATGGAAATTGTGAAATAGTAACTTTTGTTTGATGTTAACGGTTGAACAAGTGACATTAAAATGAATGAGTTGGAGTTGACCCAGGTAACCAATGTGAGACAGTGTGCCTGTCAGTCCAGCTACATCTCCATGTAGACAGCTTAACCTGTTTGCGTTTACAGGGCATTATAACATCAACAGATATATTGTTGTTAGGCCAGGGTACCTTGGAAATTCATCTGTAAAATCATTAAACACTCAATTATTTGAGCCCTATCACTGCGATAGAACCCAAGTTCTGAAAACAATAACACTCATCAGATGAGTGCCTGACCAGGCGTTTGAATTAATGTGAAAACATTGAAAGCCTTTGAAGAAAACTATTTGATTGGGTTATTTTCTTTATAGCAGGGTTGTACAATTTATTCTGCATGAAACCACAATTACTGACAATGTCTGCATAGCATACCTCCATAGAAGTCTTACATTTACAAGAATATTCATTAATATATTTCCATTTCACATTCTTAATGTTGCAGAGTCCTGAGTTATGGTAAACAGGTAGAGGGGGGTGGGAAGTTCCACACAAACAGAAAGTGAAACAAGTGATCTCTTAATCTAGTCTAGAATCCACAACTTTTGGTCACAGCAAAAACCTCATTAATAAACAACCAGCTTATCCAGGCTGAAGACAATGATGATCATGGTTAGTTAAACCAGTGGTTCTCAACCTGGGGGTTGCAAGATAGTTGTGTGACAAAAAAAAAATAAAGGCCAGTTGTATTTCTATGTTAATATTTTCGTGATTGGTCTAAGGAGTAGATGTTATAGTATCGGTGGGTGTGGTATGTGCTCTTGGAACCGTGCATCAAATTGAAAGCTTTGAGCGGGGCCCTCTTAACCAACTTGTCTTATGGCTGTACATTAATTAATGCAGAACTAGGGGGGGGGGGGGGGTCGCGAACCCCTTCTGGGGGGTCGCGGGTCGCGACTCAAAAAGGCTGAGAACCACTGGCTTAAATAATTATTACTACACTGTCAGGGTTCATTATGACAGTTGACACAGGCCATAGTTAAGAGCTGAGTTTGGGATAATCTTATATTCACTGTGAAAGCTGTTCAATACCCTTAAAAAAAAATAAGAGATTTTGGCACTGTTTATCCTTTCAGAATACAGCCATATTTAGGTATTTTTTATTGTTTAACATTTTTGGGTTACCTTGTTTAAAAGTAATAAATTCCCTTTTCTTGATATGACAGACTAGAACAGTAGTTTTCAAAAACACTCCACCAAAGAAACATAAACATAATGCAGCAGCTTTGAATCCTTACAAGGGAGAAATATTACATTTGTGATTCTTCAACTAGAGATACGCCTTAGGCACAATAGGGTCTCCATACATGCAGTCCTCCTCCAGGGCAAGGTTGTACTGGCTGCCACTTCCTCCCTTGTAGGCACTAGTCACAATCCTGAGCCAGCCTTTCTCACCCTAGAGAACGTAATTCATTTTAAAATTAAGATTGAAATTAGCCTATTTGAATTT
>JAVQIZ010223025.1:0-21732 GCA_036023535.2 Galaxias brevipinnis | reverse complement strand
CCCCCCCCCCCCCCCCCCCCCCCCCCCCCCCCCCCCCCCCCCCCCCCCCCCCCCCCCCCCCCCCCCCCCCCCCCCCCCCCCCCCCCCCCCCCCCCCCAGGATGTGGAGGAGGTGGAGACGGTGGAGGAACTAGGAGCAGAAGAGAAAGTAGCTTGGAAAGATGTTGTTTGTGCTTGACATAACTATGCAACCTTGCCTCTGTGGAGGAAGACAATATTGTCAGATGATCTGATCCATAGGATTCTAAAAGCTATTCCTGATGTAAAAATTCAATTAAATCTTCTTGAACAAGTGCTGTATGTTTGAGGTCATCTCAGCATTTTCTCTATCTCTCTCATTGCTTTCTCTCATCTCTCCCAATCTGTGTGTGTCTCTGTATGTCTATGTGTGCATGCATGTGCGTGTGCGTCTGAGTGTCTTACTTTGTGTTACGGTATGAGTCATATTCCTGAGTCTTTGCCAGACGACCTAACCAATGCCTAGTATTTCACTGTGGGAGGCAAATTGTTCGCCCACACTCGATTGATTTTGCCCATCACAGTAGACCCGTTGCAGGCAAAGTAAACCTGATTCAAGCAGACCTATTATCAGACCCCAAAGACTCCATAAGACGGTGGTTTCCTCCAAACGTACTTTGAGTCTGGTGGTGATACGTGTTATGCCCACTGAGTGTTGGCAGCTGCCTTTCAACCTTGGGTGGAGGTGCATTTGGACTCCACGGAGACCTGAAGCTGAGGGAGTGGAGGTATTATTGGCTTGGACTTGGATTTGGTCCGTGTGTATTGAGGAATCAGTGGGGCTGGGGTGTGGAAGTGACCCACACACTTATTGTGCGCTGACCTGTCTTGAACGTCAACATTAACTCTGAACCAGGTGGGCGCTACACATTAGCGACCAAACGGTGAGCCTGTCCCCCCCTACAGTGTAAAGCACTTTGGGTGTCTATCAAAGCACTGTGTCAAATTGAATTATTATTATTATTATTATTATGACTTAGGGTCCCTTGAAGAACACATCACGGCAGTTAAAAGCTAACAATGGCGCACTTTAAACGGTGCTCAGTATAACTTAGATATAACCCTGAGTTTCAACTTCCAACCAAAGCAACCGGTAACATAGCGTTCAAATGTTGTATCTTAGGTGGAGTCTGTCCAAAATACAAAAGTATGCTGATGCATGCACAAGTTAGGGCTATAAAAACTGTAAGGCATTGCTCCATTTCAGGCCAACTGGCTTGAGAACTTGCTGAACTTTTACTTCTCTTTGATTTTGTTTTAGTATGCGTCATTTTCGGGGCTTCGCTCTGGTCAGCCTGTTTAAAGCATATTTATTAATCGCAGGTGTGCGGGCATCAAAGTGCACTACTAGCCGTGTTTCCAACCTGTGAGAGGACCTTTTCAATTAAAGCTGCCTCCTGCCTCCTTTTGGTTGGCCTCCCCGTGCTCATGAATCGTCTGTAACCTTTTTATCATGTTCCTCACGCAATTCACCTCGCAGGGCTCTTTGACCAACTCTTATTTTTTGCATTCTCTCTTTCCCTGTCTGTGAAGACCCCACTCTGAGAAAATCTTGGGCTCGAAAAGGATAATGAAGACAGAGCACAATGGGCAGCGGGCCGTATCCGACTTCTCACATCTCACAGAATACCGGCTAATGTGGCCTACTGTGATTTGTCTGCCAGGAAATGCAGAAGTCCCCCCACCCCACCCCCCCACCCCTTCCCCCTTCCTTTCCAGACTCCACAGGTACAGGCTCACTGTGAGACACTGTGGTTTGGAGAGCTTCAGTGAGGCCTGAAAGGGAGCGGGGGATCCGTATTCTGCTGATGTTTTTAGTTCCCTTCATCCTTCAGAAAGTATTGTTTCCTCCCACTGCCCTGGTGGGGAGCTATCAGAGCTCCCCTCACTGAGACATGGGAAGGCTACGGCAAGCCATTAAAGAATCATCAGCACTTCCACAAGGTGCCCAGTCCTATTGGGCAGTGCTTAGTCAGGAAAGCAACAACAACAGTTTTGCTGGTGACCCACATGAATAGAAAATGGCTGTCTAATTTTTTTTGTATTGAACAGAAAGTGTGTAAAAAATAATTGGCGGATGGGGACATTTGAAGACCAAAAAGGGCGTTCTTATTAAAGTAATACCTAGTACATGTCGCTGCCTAGCCTTGGCGCATCTGCGGATGATTAAATGGCTCAGTAGTTTTAAAAGTTAGCCGTAAATCACATTATTTCTATTAATAAAATTCTGCAAAGAGGTCTATATCTCGGTTAAAGGAATGCGATGAATACCCTTACCCCCAAGTCTTTCAATTCTGAAATGTAATCAAACTGCCAATTAACTGCATTGGCAGGGGAGGTGACGTGGTTAGAAGTGATGAATTCGAGTTGTTCTTCCCCTTCTTCAATTAAAGTGTTGGAAAAGTAAAGCCACATGAGAATGACCTTCATTTTCAAATTAGTTCATTAACTTTAAATGTATAGTGTGGGTGCCTAATTGTTTACCTGCACATCTGCAGCCTAAACGCTCAATTTAAAAGCACCAATTAGCGCGCAACGTCCTAATCAGAAGGTCCTGTCAGAGAAAACGGATGTTTCGTTTCGCTGCCGGAGAAAGGGACCTATCTTAATGTCGCTGTCTCTCCCTGCTCTTTCTCTATCTCCCGTTCTGTCTTTCCCTGCCTCTCAGCTACCTGGGGCTGGCCTCCAAGGCCCTTTAGGCTGTAATAGGAACAGCGCAGGTGCCACGCTTAAATGACTTTACACCTCCACGGTTTCCGCACTGCCCGGGGAGAGAAAGGGGGGAGATGGCAGGGAGGGACACAGCAAACAAGAGGACGACAAATGTCGTGCCGGGGAAGGTAGTCGTCTGGTTCCAGCTTTGTGATGCTGTACGTGGGGCTGAAGACGAGGATCACAGGGCCTGTACCCCACAGGGTGTTCTGGTAGTCTGAACCCTGCTGCACCAGCACCACCCAAACCCAGCCTTCAGAGCTGGAACCAGGGATGTGCTGAGAAATGGAAGCACATTTACTGCTGGCAAAGTCAAAAATATCAGTGAGAGATGTTTTTTCCAATGTCACATTTGGAGGGGTTTCAAAAGCACACCATATGCACTTGTCACAGAGTGGATAATCCAGAGTTTTTGTGGGATCAAGGTTAATCTGTCACCAAAGAGGAAAATGGAGTCCTACAATATCAAGACATTTTGGCCTGAGAGGACGGCGGTGTCGTTTTCATCCATGCAGCATATTTACTCCATAAAGCGGACGTAATAACAAAGTGAGACGTATGTATATTCTAAGTGAATGCGTGCATGTACTTTGCTGTATGCATTCTCCATGACAAAATGGACCTTTGTGGGGATCATACATCATTACATGGGATTACAGTTTCTTGCATGCTGGGATCACTCAGGATTACTGGCGAGATTACTTCATATTTAAAACCCCTGTGCCAGATTTTCCCTCTATCTCTTATATCCGTCAGTCGTGAGTAAGAAACTGAAACCCTTAAATGAACTGGTGCTGTAATTTTCAGAGCCTGGCCGAATCGAGTCCAAGGAATCATCCCATGTCCGCTGAGACAGACAGTGGGTTGATTAAAGGGGGTGGGTAGTAGCCATCCAGTCTAACTGATAAGTCAAACAAAGCAAATTGGTTAGGGTATGGTTTTGTATGGAAAATATGACATGGCTTCATGTCTTTTACAATGGCCCTGTTCGTGTGCTTGTCTAACTGTTATTGACACATTACATGAATCAAAGTGTCATGTGCTATTTGGAGTAGGTATTCACTGTAAAGGTGGAGTGTGTCCTTTGGCCAAGGAGTCATTGCAATGGTATATAAATATATCCATGACGCCATTGTTAAAGTCTGTGTTGGAAAATATTTTCATATGTAAACATTTATGGAATTTTGCAAAGTCTTAAGTTTCTCTGCCTACCATCGGCGTCTCTCTCTTTCTTTCTCTCGCTCTCTCATTCTCTCTCTCTTTCGCTCCTCACACGTAACGGACGGTATAGCTCTGGTTTCAGATCAACAATAGGGAAGTGTCCATCCAAGTACATTCATTGTCAATTGGTGGTTATAGCTGGGAATCGCACAAGATGCCAGGCCGCTATTAGCCGGCCGCAGAGTAGCTGGTAACCTTGAAGAAGGAGAACCATTGCTAAAGTTGTGGTGAAATGAAAGTTTAAGCAATCTTCTCAAGCAGGACTCTGCAAAGGCTGAAGGATATTCTGTTAGATATGGACTCTGACCTTTACTCCAGCTCCGGAAAACCTTGAGCAGATTGAAAGTTTTCTCCAAGACCTTACCGTGAAGGGTATAGCTTGCTACTTTTTTTGCCAGCAAAGGTGCTAAGTTAAATGTTAAATGTCTGTAGATCGATAACCTGATCTATTCCGCAGCAGTGCGTGAGTCTCTTCCCTTTCACCCCTCATTAGAGCTCTTTCTGACCTAAAGGCTTACTGTACATCACTTCACGGGGGTGAAGAGCAGACACAGTAAGAATGGCTCCAACATCCACATGAGCTATGGTTCACTCATCAAACCAATGGTCAACAGTAAGTGTGAACTTATTTTGACTGTAACCATTTGCACGAGTATATCTTTCATCACGTCACCATACTGACTCACACTCTTGCTAAGTTTGTTCAGTTTTCGCTGCACATTTTAGAACTACAGCCGATACCTAAGCAGATGGTCATAGCTAAGTTCTGCTTATTCTTTTGTGTGAAAATACCACTGAAGATGAGCAGTGCCTTCAGCACCATCTGCTGGAGAGTCTGGTCATTTCTGGTGAGTAACAAAAGAATAAAAGATAAAAGATGGACTAGATAAAAGATGGACTAGACCAAAAACTATAGCTGGAAGTTCAGCTATTAATTTAGGTTTCACTGAGTCAATGTTACAATTAACCTTTTTCAATGAATGACCGAATAATGATGCCCCAACAATAATATCAGAATGAAACCATAGCTTAGGTATTATGTTCATCAAAGTAGACTTATAGCTGACTAAAAGTTTTCAAAACAAATAACTGTGTCTTTCATGAGTGTATCATGTGAAATTGCAGTGCAAACCACTCATAGTCTTGAGCTATGAGTATCGTGTGTTTGTTTATGTCTGCGCAAAATAAATGGAAATTCTTTAATCTTTCTAATTACGGACGATGGCAAGCCGCCGTTCTTCAAATTTCAAAAGGACTTTGCAGATAAATACTTCATCAGGGTACATCTAAAGGTGTTCTCTGCAGGCTTTTGACACTCACAGAGGTAGAAGACAAACTGATCAAACATGGCCTTCTTCAGTGTCGCAGAATTTGCTTGTTTGTGTGTGCCGCTCTATGAATTTGAAGTAACTGTACAAACCTGCGGATCCAAAAGAACGACCAATGAAAGGAGGATGTCAGCGTGGGACACACATCCCATGTTCCCTTACGACACATCTTCACCCCTGTACCTTTGTAGTAGTTATTGTGAGATTCTCCTCATCAGTGCCACCGGAGATAATGAGACCTTGTGAGATTGTATTACCTTCCTCACCGACAGATTGATGCGGCAGTAATTATTCCCACAGGCGACTTGCTTATTGACAACGCCTGCTCAAAGGATCACTCTGGGACTAATGATCTCCCCCTCCACTAGGCAAACAATGGAACGAACACCATTCCAATCAGCCAAAAGTGATGGATTTAATGACAAAATCATTTCTCCTTCCTATATGGCACGGGAGCAACGGCACATGCACAATGAAATGAATTCTCAAAGGAGAGGTTTTTGTCGTGGAAAAGAGCTGTAAGCACGAGGCTATGTCGTTTGACTTGGAAAAGTATTTCGTCGCGATTGGTAATAAGTGAAGGAGACTGGCAAATCACTTTTCAGAGTCACGTTCCCTCATCAGCTTGCTGGGGCTGGGAGCGGTTTCCTTAGGGCTGGGGTAGGTGGAGGGGGGCACTAAGGGTTATTGATTTGTAGTTGTAGAGCAGACACGGTCACACTAGGATTCCAACGAGCCTCTGTTGGATCATGAGTGCAACACTATCTGACAAATGAACAAGAGAAATGGAGAGAAATCAGCCAAATCAAAAAAGACTATAGGTGGTTGTGGTGTAGATTTATGGCTTCAAAGCACCCCAAATCAGGAAGTCATAAATTGAGGCAATTGAAATGGGGCCTCAGAAGGGAATTGGTGCGATGATTTGTTTAGGCGTTTGCCACCGACTCGCAGGACAAACAGTGAGTGATTGTGGTCCCACAACAGAGGTCGTTAATAGAATATACAGGGGCAGGAGTTAAAGGCCGTGACGAATATGTCTCTGTGGACGTTTACTTCAGGCTTGTTCGACTGGAACCATGCAGCCAGCTCAAACAAGAAGACAAAGGTTATGCCCTTTCTCTGCTTTGAGTCAGGAGAGAGGTCAAACAGTTAACAAGATATCACAAGGAAAGTCTTCTTAGGCCCCTATCATAATTATCATAGAGAGCTGAATATCCACATTTGCTTTCTCGTTATCTATCAGGCAGTGCATTTATCAGATATATGAATCGTTCCCAGTTTGTCACAGTTTGCTCACAGAGACTTGGTCACACTTTTGATTGGAATTGTATGGCCTAACTTTTGATAGTGTTGGGTCAAAGGTTATTTGTCGGGACGAAAAGCGATAAAATGTTGATTCCTATTCTAATTAGCAGGTAGTTTTGCAAACACTTTTGACAGTTTAATGTTGTTTATGTTTCAATAGGAAATACTGCAGGCTTGGTAAATTGTTTCAACAGTCTGGCTACTCCTGATACTGTGGCCCGCTTTCTGTGCTATAATGAAGATACCAAGTAGTGTTTATATGTACATCCTGATCATTTCAACTGTCTAAGCATACTTATTTCTGCAATTATGTTCAATAAACTAAGTTGGAACTAATGCCTCACAGCTAAACAAGTCAATCAGTATTCTGCTATTACCAAACTCAATCTATACTGGTCTTTGTAACAAAACCTTGCACCATTTGACTAATGGAATCAAGGCTCTTAACAAAGAGAGACAAAACTCCTCTGCTGACATCAATACAAAGGCGGCTGAAAAATCTCCTAAAATCTGACATTTTGCTTGATCTAGATGCTTTTATGGTAATTAATAGTCTGTTGTTAGATCTTAAATTTGTGGAAAGATCAAATCTGCTATTCTCGTTTGTTTATTATGGCATTGTTTTTAAGGTATAATTTGTTGTAATTGCAAGTTTTTTAATAACGGTTTAGTATCAATAAAACATTTATTGTATTATTATGTTAAACAAATATTCAAAATCCCATTATGAAAAAGAGACATTATTTTATTGTAATATTGTACAGACATTTGTTCATCATAGTATTGTGTAATATACTGTTTGTATTTATATTATTACATGGGACACAAGCTACCAAGGAATACAATCAGCAGACATAGAAAAATATTAGATTAGTATTGGCACAAAAGAAGTTCTATTTACTGCACTTTACATATTATACTTTAGCAAAATAAATACATGAATAAATACATGTCACTCACAGTGGAATCAAATAATTTTTTTCTTTTTTTTACATTCACAGCAAACTGCTGGAATTGTGTCAGATTCCAGCACAACATCATGATAAAAGGGTTTGGGTTACTTCCACAAACAAACACTAAATGAACCACAGTGACTGACACCATGACACACCTCCCATCCACATCCACTCCTCATATTGCACTCATATTGCATTCACCCTGGGAAATAAATAATCAGGAAAACAAAGTAAAAAAAATAAGTAAAAAAAAAGAGTTCAGTTCAGATGTCTCTATTTCTACTTAAAAGGGTCAAACATGAATTTCACATTACTACAACTTACACTAGATGTCTAGCTTTAACAAAATGCTATTTCTGGTCAGCTTCAGTACTAGCAGTCATGACTTCTATAAACATGTTCTGAAATGTGTCTTGATAATGGGGAACAATAAATAAATAAAAAAACTGTTTTTACAGTTACTCATCCAAATCCGCTTATGTCCTTGGAAACATGGAGAAAAAAAGCATGACCTCAATGCATCAACCATCTTTGCGCCACATTTCTGCTCTGTGTGACCCTTTGGGTAAACAAATGACAGCCCTGTGGGGGGAAAGTAAACCAGAGAAATCCTCATTTCAGGAGGGGGGCAGCGGGGTTGATGAATGATGCCTGGCAGCTCCCACAGATTGCTTACGCAGCTGCACAGACTGGTGAACGATCCCCCACATCCTAAAGGGGGCCATTTAATTAGAGTCAATCACGGTGACACGGTGCTTACCATGAGGTGCCAGAGCAAACAGAGGATCCCCACACACAGAAGAGCACTTTGAGGTGTCACCTTTTGTACGCAAGGACAGCGGGCTTGATGACAACACAATACTGGCAAGAAGAAGGCTGGGCCGACAAGACAGCGGAGGTCAACCTTTTACAAGTGGCGCAAGAGACATTGTTGAAAAGTTAACCCCGCCAGCAGGCAACGACAAGACGCGCACGAAACACAGAACAAAGATATTGTTTCAACTTGGTAAAGCTAGCGTTAGTTGTTTCAACAATAAAGTGCACTTGTTGATCAAACCAGTTTAAAGGACAAGTATCGTTTTCTCTATTACATAACATGAGTTATACAGATGCACAGCACTGATAAATATGTTACCTCCCAGTGATAATGATGTACCATAAAAATACATTAGTTAGGTACTATATAATTTTTGACCAAACCATGATCCAGCGTATAAAAGAGAAAACTGTTTTCCTAATAAATACTCTCAAGTATCCAGCCGTCATTCCTACATGCATTCACTTTGCATTACTATTCAATCTACATCTCTTTGCAAGAATGCAAATATGCGGGTGACAGATGTACTTTCTAATCTGCTTCTCCAAATGAAGCAGATGATTCAATAAACCAACAAAAAAGAACATGTTCATGTTAAGAAAATATGTCCCACGAAAGGTGAATGTCACTACCTTGGCAACAGCTCTTTTTGTATCTAATAGGCTACCTTATATAAATATGTAAACATGAAGGGCTCTGGACAGGAAGCCTAGGAGGTGAGCTAGTCCCCACATGTTGCTGAAAGGTGGTCCTTGTTACATTGCTCATGCAATGGTAAAAACAAGGCAGATGGCGAAACAGTCATGGGGTCCGATGGAGAAGCCGTTTAGAATGACACCATGGAACCTACGGCACGGTCAGATGATCCTTTATATGTCGACAATGAAAAGGATGCATTGGATCAAACGGGATCCAAATTAAAGGACTCGCCGTTTTGTACAGAGTTGAATAATACCAGCTTTCTTAGTCTTCTTTTTGGTTTCAAACCATTTGAAATGCAATCCTAGCAAAGAAGCTGGGATCTACTCTATAAGCCGGGGTTTTGCTGTCGTTGCATATCACAAAGGCATCCTATGGTTTGTGAATTGTCAATTGTGCTCACCTAATGTAGAACAAACTGACCGTAAATGCTTCACACACCTAACAGATTTTGGATACGGTACATATCAACACGAAGTACATAGATCAGGAATGCCTTCACTGTGTTACTTATATACACGCTATCTCTGGTTAGGCCTTTTTGATATGTGCTGTCAGCACATTTGATACAATTTACAAGGCAGTGCCCCATGAAAGATGAAAAATTCAAGGTTTATGAATACATGAAATTATAAAATGGGTCAAAACATTTCAACATTTTAAAGTGAATATCTATAGAGTTAAATAACATCTTTCAGTGAATTTAAAACGGAAATGAAAAAAAATCCTAACAAAGGAGAAACATTCTCAGCAGCTATAATATCTCCTTTGTTTTTTTTAAGATCATCATTGCTTGAAACCTTCAAGTATCATCTACTTGGTACCCGTGAACTTGAGGTCACCTTATTCATTCATTCACCTTATAATTGGCTTGAATACTAAAATGCTCTTGACCGTACATTTGGTAGTTCTTTGGGTCAAAGGGTGTTTTATAAGGCCCACATAACATCAACTCCTCCTTAACATTGTATATGCTTCAGAATGTTGCTACCACTGACATCACTAAGCATCTAACTGCCCCTGTTACTTTCCATATCAAACCATAAAAGGTATTACCCGTTGGACCTTGACGCGGTATTCATGTGTGTTACGTAGGCCCTATCTCGGCCTCTTTAACAATAGGGAATATACATACTTTATTCACACTATACAAAACGAAGCCCCCGTCCACTGGACACATCCTCAGCGGCCTCAACATGGAGCAGGGCCACGGTGAGCTCTACTTGAAGTAGTTGAGGCCGGCCACCAGGAAGAACTTCTCCAGGAAGAGCTCCGAGTCGAGCACGGCGATGTGGGCGGCGCGGCCGATCAGCGTGTTGGCCGTGTTGGGCAGAGCGTGGAACACGTTCTGCCGGATGAGCCGGCAGTCCTTGGCCCCCACCAGAGGCTGCAGCAGGTTGTTGATCATCTCCGTGTACACGGGCCCTGCAACACACACACACACCGTTTGTTAAGGGGGGGGGGTCGATATAACAGACTAGATATGATCCCCAGGCAGTTTCCTTGTTCCTCAATTCACATTGACAGAACAATGAGGGTCTCAGTGTGGACTGACAGACACGCCAAGGAGAAAAACGTGAGACTGGGCTTCGGTCTAGAAGGTGAGGGTGTGTGTGGGCTCCTGACCTGTGGTCCTGTCTTTGAGGGCCGTGCGGCACATCTCTATCCGCGCCGAGTGGAAGGGAACGTAGCGATCCTGTGGCGAGGCTACCAACACCACATTCTTGAAGAACTGGAGCCCTGGAACGGTGGTAAAAAAACACATTGTGTGACTCGTGTGTGTGTGTGTGTGTGTGTGAGATAGAGAGAGAGAAGTAAACAGAGAGTAGGGGTACGCGAGTGAGGCACAACTAGAGAGAGAGAGACTGTGTTGTGTGTATCACAAAGGGCTATCATCTTATTCTGACAGGCTTCAGCTGATACGGCTATGATTTCCTTGTGTCGCCTGTCAGCGCGCCTTTTAAGAGAGCACACTGGTGGGTTTTTAATGACAGGTTTTGGATCATTTTGTCAGCCTCACACTGCTCTGAGCGGGGAGAAGAAGAAGAAGAAACACCTCTTCAGGCTTATCTGCTTCAAGTTGCAGTGACAAACGAACTGCTTTATTCCACTCAAGCAGTGTGTGTGTGTGGGGGTGGGGGGGTGGTGGGGGGGCTAGCTAGTCGGAGTTCGGGTGTCAACCTGTCGACGCACATAAGAACTCCGCTAAAACAGACAAGAGTGACAAAATATCCATGAATATTTGATTTGGACTGCGTCTCCCCCGTAATAGTCAACGACAGACCGCGTTGCCGAGCGAGTCATTGTGTTCATTTTGATCCCCTACCCCCAACCCTGGCTCGGCGAGCGAGTACCTGGTTTCTGGCTCAGGAGATAGAGGAACGTCTTCCGCGGGTCGCCGTGATCCCTGAAGGTAAGCTGCAGCAGGGAGCCCGACTTCTTCAGCTTCTGCATTAGCCACAGACCTGGAGGGGAGGAAGCGTTTCCACATGACACCGCCGCACGCTCAGCCCAGCTCTTTGAAGCGACAGGACAGATTATAACAGATTATAATTGGCTGTAAGGCTGCCGAACCCTCCACCCCCTCCACCCACCGACCCTCCCTCCTCTTATCTCTGTGTAGTGCGATGTGGTACAACGTCATGGAACAAAAGGGGCTCGTCTGTCCGACCCCCTCCCCCCCCCTCCCCTCTCACCTGTGCTGACCAGGGTGCTGCTGTTGTACAGCGTCCCCAAGTGTGGCCCGGACAGCGACAGGAAGGTGTGCAGCCGGCGCAGGTAGCAGCGGAAGCGCGGCCGTGTCAACACCGAGCGGATGATGACGTTCCCCAGGGAATGGCCGATGAAGCTGAGGAGGAGGCGGCACAGAGAGAGAGAAAAATAAACACACACACACACACACACACACACAGGGAGAAGTAGACAGAGTTATCCTATCTCCCCGCTCAGGATGAGCTGAGTGGGTGGCTGGAGCCTCGCTGTAGCGCGCCTGCCACACCACAGCACCACAGCGGGGCTATTAATAGAAGGCAGCCCAACAAAAAAAACATCACCTTGACTTCCCCGCCGCTTGTGTAACACTCCAAGGACAAAGTTAGGGTGCAGAGTTGTCATTGGGCTGGTTGTCATCAGCGCTGTCGGAACATTTTCCAGTAACCCCCCGGCAACTTGATCATGCAAATGAAGTAATCATGCCGGTGACGATGTCTAAGAGATATGCTAGTCTAAAACTTTGATTACCGCAGTGCCACAGTGAGTCTGTCCCTCAACACCCCTGTCTCTTTACAGCTCATTGACTGTAATATAGAGGTAATGGGGAAAGAACCAGCTGCTACAGTGGCACAGTGGAACGCTATTTTCTCTCTCTCAGACAAAACAACATTAAAGACAGTTACCGCAAATAAACAGCTCGTCCGTCTGACTAACAAGGAAATGTCACATTGTTGACAGCTTATTGACAAGACGAGTCATTGTGTGGGAATCATTTGAATCAAATGAACGGACAGAGTAGAGGCAAATATATATTGCGTAAAAAGTATACTAAGACAGCACGATGCTGCCTCTCATTTCAGTGATTGACAGTTGCTGGCAGTTGGTAGACTTATTCACAAGAAGATTACGGATATTATTTTACCTCCAGTCCTCCATAGTGGTATAATTACAAGTTATCTGTCTCGGAAATTATTCCGCTATTGGCATGACAAAGAAATCTTTCGAAGTCAAACAAGAGGCAGAAACTGAACAACGTTTCATTGCTGCCATCTAGTGACAAAAAAGAGGATTGCACACAGATCACAGATAACAGTAAACGCACCGCTTGGTCCCTGGGTTATCTAGGCCATACCCAAACAAATGGAGTGGCATAAGACTCAAGGGTCAGTTACCTTTTTATATAAAGTATGCCGTTTCTGAAACACACACCTTATTCTGCCAACGGTGAGGTTGTACAGCTGAATATGCTGGATGATCTCATCCAGAAGTCTGTCCGTCATGGTGTCAAAGTCTGCAAACGTGTCAGTCTGCAAGCAAATGAAGAGGGGTACAGAAGCGTGTTGGCATCCTTTAAATAGCCCAAGAGGAATCTAACACATCTCTGTGCTTATGAAGTGCATGTTCAAATTACGGTCATTGCATGGTTTTTCCTAAATTAAATTAATTCAAAATTCTACCTGGTTTCTTTCGGACATGAGGAAGTCTAGTCTGGACCCCGGGAGCCCCAGTTCAATGAAGGTCTTCACCAGACGCAGGTCTGCACTGTTCCCTTAAGAACCCAAAAGGGAATAAAGCTACATTAGTATCTATGGAATATTTAAACCTGTGACAATTGACATGCATCATGGACATTACAAGAGGAGATTCACATGAAACATGAAAGAAAAAACATTGCAGTTTTTGATATAATTTTAAGATTGAACAAATCATCGGCCAACTATTTTTGGAACTCTACTCTGGACACTATCCTCTGGGGTAAACAGCTTTTGTCTTTGCGGAAAAAGAGTGAGCAAAACACTGGCTTAAAGCTAGCACTGATGGGTCTTGTTTTGGAAATGGTTAAGTGTTATGTTAAGGCTCGCTGTTAAGATTTACCACGTACTCCCATATTATTTCATTAGGTATTCACAAGGTTCGTTCGATATTTCTCAAGCTGCTACTTCGCTTCAGTAATTGTAATAAGCCATGTTAATATGTTTCCCAATGAGCTGTTACCACTCAATTATTTCAGTAGGTGCACCCACCTGCTAGATTTACTTACATTTCACAGGTTTGTAACACAATGCCTTGAGACGAGACTTATACTAATGTGTTAGACATCAGTTGTATTAAAGCAAATGCTTTCATTGGTCTGTGGCGTGGACTCACCATCGAGGCCGTGGACACACACCACCAGGTGGATGCCGTCGTCAAACTCCTCGTCGTCCTCCTCGGGGGGGAAGTAGGGCAGGTCAGAGGCCAGCAGAGGAAGGTCACTGTAGAGGGTGGCCTGGAAACAAAGCTCCCTCACCAGCTCCTCTTTGGACTTGTAGAAACTGGGACGGGGGAGACAGGGACATGATGCTGTTGGACTATCGAAAACGGTAAACTATTCTCTTCCTAATATAGATCACGTAAGAACATGCACAAGTCAACGTGTGTCTAAGTCTTTCAATAGTTAGAGTTATATTATATTAAAGAAATACACTATTTGTTCCTTCTTAATAATACCTATTTCCCCTCATCGAATGAGAAGACAACTTACTATAGCATCCTCTCGTTGGTCTCCTCATCCAGGCCCAGGCCGCTGGAGAACGAGGAGGAGGAGATGATGCCGAAGGAGCCCAGGGGCTGGTGGGTGATGGGGGAGGCGGCCTGGCGGGTGGACAGGCCCCCGACGGAAGGGGAGTCTCTCAGGACGGAGGAGAAGGGAAGGCAGGTAGGCGCGCACGACATGTTCACTACCTCCACCACCTTCTTGTTCATGAATGCCAGGCCCGAGCTGGGGATCTTGGCCTTGCTGGGACAGGCAAGGGGCTCCCTGTCATCGGCGGGCCGGGCCACGTCATTGGCCGTGAGGCCTCGGAGCTCCTGGGGCCTCTGGGCGGTGGCATGGCTGTGGCTGGGCGCATGGTGGAGGTCGGCGGGGTACCCCTCCTTCTCCGTCGTGGAGGCCAGGCTCCGGAGGGGAGTCGGCGGCCGCTCCAGGCACAGCTGGTCCTCACAGTCGGGCATCTGGATCAGAGGGAGGCCTTGGCGCTCGTCCGCCCCCGGCTTACCCTCTCCCGCTGTGCCTCTGGGACCTGCTCCTCGGCTGCGGAGGACAGTCGCCCCTGCAGGGAGCCGTGAGCTGTGGCCTCCTAGGCTGTCGTCCTCCGACCCAGCGGCACTGCCACACACGTCCCCGCCCCTGGAAGACTGCAGAAAGAGTGCCGGACTCAACTCCCCGGAGCCTGGCTGGCTCTTTAGCAGCGCTGCACTGTCAGATCCAACCTCCTCCGGGGGTACATCCACGCCCTCAGTGTGAGCCGGGGCAGGGTCGTCTCCCTGGCCAGGCGGCCCCTCGGGCAGCTCTCCCTCCTGGATGTCCTCCAGGGAGGAGGGGTGAATCCCTGGGGTCAAAGGGGGGGTAGAGGGGCCCGGTGTGGCGGTGGGGTCTCCTTTCTCCAGCCGGCAGCCCCCGACGGCCTCGCCCTCTGCGTCGGCCCCCAGCAGGCCAAAGGGCCCGTGCTCGCCGGCCTCGGCCTCCTCAGGGCTGCTGATCTGCGGGGCGGAAGCCGACTTGGTGAGCCGGCTGAGGCGGCGCTGCTGCTCGTCCTCCTCGTAGGGCAGGGAGCTGATGGAGGTGAGTGAGGCCTGGATGCCCCCGCCACCGCTGCTCTCTGTCTGCAGGCCCCCCTCCAGCGAGCTGCGGTGGGCGGGCCGTCGCGCCGCCAGCTCCATGGGGGGCCTCCCGCGCAGCACGGCCTCCCCCGGCCAGGCCACCGAGCTGGGCTCGCTCTCGATGCCCGAGTCGGAGATGACGGAAGAGGAGCGCTTCATGACCTTGGAGCCGCCCAGGCCGCCGGCGCGGTGGGCCAGCTCCCTCAGGAGGGGAGGAGGCGTGACGGGCTGCTCCCTGTGGGGGGCTGGGGGGGTGGACAGGCGGCTGGGAGCGACGTCGCCGCCGTCCTCGTCCAGGGACTGGGTCAGCGGCATCGCCACGTCAGACTCTTCCTCGCCAAAGTGACTCTCTCTAGGTCTAGGGTCTTTGTGGCCGGTCTCCACAGCATCGTGAACGGGCATCCCCTCCGTGCCGTGGGGAGTGTTGGAGTCCGTAGGGGGGCTGTGGTTCGAGGACGGGATGTGCGTTTCCTCTCCCCCGAATGGGCTTTCCTCAGCCTGGACCCGATCCCCTGGGTCCTGCACTGCCTCCTGATCCAGGACCACCTCCTGGGCACTCCGGATGCTGGTGCCCCTCCACCTGGGCTGTCCTATGAGGGAGACGTAGGTGGGGAGGTCCATGTAGTCGTCGCTGTCCTCCAGGGGTGCGGCTGGTGAGCTAGCCCTGTGGCCAGGCTCAGGACCCCCGTTGGCAGACCTGGATGCTGGGTCTATGAGGATCTGATCCATGGTGATGGGTGACGTTGGCACATGTGACCCCCAGTCTAAAAACACAAAGTCAAGTATTAAGGCACACTATCAAAGAATATCATTCGTTGACTCAGATGCCTTAAATTGGTAAATGGCAGTAAATCCATTTTAAGTAGTGATTGTAACTAATAACCTCTGAGGAATTGCCCATGATTGAAGTTGTGCTATAACAAAGTAGGGAGGGAGGGAGGGAGGGATGTAGCGAGGGTGGGGTGGGGGGGAGAGTGGTGGGGGATTAAGTGAACAACCTTTCTGAGGACACTCTACATATCTGTCCTCAAAGATGATGGGCAGGCTGTTCCAGTCTCCGTCTATGTCCAGACACTCCACGGGTAACGGGGGCATCTTGGTCAGGTAGTCAGAGCTCCGCACCTCCGCCGCTACCTGCCCGTGCCTGTTGATCCTGCGTAAATAGAAAATACACTTAGTGACTCAGTACAGTAATATGCTGTGTCCATATCAGAGAAACATACCCTTAACCACCCAGTAAAGTGATGTACTGTGTCCATATCAGAACAACATACCCTAAACCACTCACAAACACTATACTTAACTCGGCTGCATAGTCATACTTACAATTCCTCTTGGAAAGACAAGGAGGTCTCCTTAGGGTGTTCAGTAAAGAAGTAGGCTTCTGAAAACCTCCTGACCTGACATGACAGGGAAAATGCAAACCAGACATTGTAATAGCTTCTCGTCAATTTGTGTCAAATTACTAATTAAAAGCTGGCTGACTAGAACAATAGAAAAGAAGTTTAATTAGTTTGTTGACTCTATGGATTTGTGTACTAGAGTAGACGGCGTCTTAGCCCCTGCCTTTCTTTCCCCCCGGCATTCTTAATGAGAAAGCATCACATTTGAAAGGCACCGACCATGACAGGCAACACAGAAACACCACAATACTACCACCTCCATCCCCCCGGCCCCCCCAGGCCCCCCCAATCCCCATAACCCCCTGAACCACGATAATTACCACAATAGTGATAATTGAAAAAGGAACCATCTCGTGGGTGGAAGCATGACGATATCCCCCCTCAGTGTAACCGGGGGGATAAAGACAAAAGCCTGTTAATTATTATTGGACGAGACTGACGACACGCCGTCAGACACACGAGAACCCAGAGACCCGCTGCACTGAGGAGCACACTGCTATGGCGTCCACATGAATAGGAATGGTATCGCGCCGACCACGTGGAGGATGGAGCGAGCCTCCCCGGTCAGGCTCTGGACCGGCCCTCCACGGCGCTCGGCGGTGCTCTGCGGTGCTCCACGGCGCTCTGCGGTGCTCTGCGGCCCTCCACGGCGGTCCGCGGTGCTCTGCCGTCCCAGCTGTCTCTTCCGTAACGCTCGGCGATATGCATCAGTGTCAGAGCCAGCGGGGGACTCCAAAGAGTTCAAGGGCTTTGGTGGCGTACACTCACGCACAATAGCCGCCATGCATAATTCATAAGCCCCGCTGAGACAATGGAACGTAATAGTATTGCAAATGAAGAGCGTCTCAGGGAACAGTCAACGTCTAGGCTGTCGTGTCGTTGCGGCGGTAAACAGGGCACTGCTTTATTTGAGCCATACATCTTTCAAGGAGCAGGGCTGTTTCCTCTTTTCTCATTAAGCTGTCACACACAGAGCGTTTGAGACGGCGCTTCGGAACACTAAGCTAAAGACACATCGCATGACAGGTCGTGCGGCAAACATTTATCCTCGACAGCGTCGCCAGTCTGCCCGACTGTGTGTGTTTTACTGTCTGCGAGGGAAAAAGAGAGACCATGTGAGTGTGTGTGTGTGTGCGTGTGTGTGTGTGTGTCAGTATGTGCTAGATACAAAGAGTGAGACAGTGTCTGTATGTGTCTGCATTGGTGAATGTGTGTGTGTGTGTGGGTGTAGGTGTGTGTGTGTGTGTGTGTGCGTCTCACCCTGAGAGTGTGGTGCTCCTGGGCCAGGTAGGACAGGATGTGCGGGTTCGGCACGGCCACCTCCAGGAAGCGGCTCCACAGAGTGCTCAGCTGGGAGCACAACTGGCTCACGTCCCGGCTGATCTGCTCCGCTACCTTCTCGTGGCCGCCTTGGAGCTGGTGGCAGAAATAAAACAAGACAGCCGTTTGGATTCCAGGATTTAGCCGTCCGCGTTCCTGTATGAGAACTCATTTTGAATGCCTACCAAGAGGTCACAGCTACCCACCTGCACTGCTGAGGTGAGCTGGTTCAGGGTCTCCTCCACAGGCAGCTCCTCTGTGGGAAGAGGTGAGGTGTTAGTCAGCAGGGGACACTCCGGCTGGGTCTAGTACAGACCCTAGACATACATAGCATGCAGGCACAGAGCTGCTGCGTTGGCCTCACCTATCTCCACCTGCTGGAGCTGGGGGATCTCCTTCATCAGCGCGCCGTAGTAGCTGCACAGGCCTCTGTGGGCCACCAGCAGGAGGCGACAGAGTCTCCGGTGCCACGTGTGAGCCCTCTGCAGGCAGTTCTCACTGGGCACGTAAAAGCTCCCCTGCGGGGGAAGATGAAGGGAGCGTCAGCCGCGAGCTGGGACCCCGCTGGGCCCCACAGATAAGGGCCGCTCTGGCAGACAGCCGTGTCGGCATGCTGCTGTTTTAACGGCCTCTGCGGTGAGGACTGTGTGCAGCGGTTATTAGCCTATTACCGCTAAGCAACTGTTTAGTCTCGCCAAATGGGAATGAGATAAGACGTTTTAAGACGCGGGGCCCCGCGGCGCACAGCTTGCCAAGCCGTAGTAAACGCAGATCGATACAAGTGAGGATGTGCAACGGCAGGAAGCTACCCTGCCATGTCCAATGACCTTTGACACAGCCTGAGGATAGGAGCCCCCCTGGTCCTAGTCAACCCTCAGTTACTGGACTATTATAATGAGCATGTTAGACGATGGAGCAACTCAGACAAGATAAAATAATGGACACAAAACACACTGGAATATTTAAAATCATCTCATATCAAAACTACTTCACGAAAAATTGAGATATCGTCCAACATTTAAATTAAGGCTAGTGGGGAAATACAAGTAAATATATCTTGTGTATAATAACAGGGCGAACTCCGAGAAGCATTTGAATAACAGCAAAACGCTACGCGCGGCTGCAGCACAACTGCACTATACTGTCATCGCTAGCTGTGCAGTGAAGACCTTGTGTCCAGCAGAGGGCTCCCCAACGACAAACTGTCTTGCTTCCTTGTCACCTCAACAGTTAGCGCAGACCTCTCCATACAGCCGCTACGTGGCTCCCACTGTGAAGTCCCCATCTATCAGGGACAAAGCTTCACGTTGTGTCAATACTACTATCCTATCTGCTGGTCCGTGACCCGGAGACCGCTGTCACCCTCCAGAGCGAGGAGGTGGGGGGACGGTCCCCTGGCTGGGATGTTTTGGTAGCGTCGGTGGGGCTAAACATTTGGTTTTAAAGGCATGTAATGCCTGTGTATCGGCGTATACTATCATTTGCTCCCGGGGCGCTGAGGCGCTGGCCCTATCATCACCTCTGAGCACACTCTGTAATTGCCGCGCGTCAGGATCCCCACACCAGGAAGGAACATCTGTATGTTTACTTTCATAACTCTCCTCACCTTCACAAGACGCCGGCCAGGTTTAGGCTCAGAGGGAAGGGGCCTAAGAAAACTAGCATTGTTTTGAGGAGGAACTATTCATTATTACGAAACGAAAAACACAGCACCGCTTACAGACCACTGCTTATAGACCAGTTTCGCCTTAGCCATATTTCATACACAAAACCCTGTTTCAGTCGTGTGCAACACCCATTACCTTTGAAGCCTTATGAGACTTAGACAGACATGCTGGGATGAACCCTTTGATAACACACTGTACCTGATGGCTTCTGCAGTGCAGAACACAGGGCGCCTAGTGCTGGGCTGTCCATCTGTTCCATCTGGGGCTATACTGTCACTCTCTATGCCAGTTCAAAGGAAAGAATCTGAGGGGGCCTAACCTGTTAACTACACCGCACATTGTCCATTGTGCCCGCAGTTTTCACAAACTTGGTTTGAAGCTGGGGAGCCCTATTGACTTGCAAATAAATCCTTTAAATCCTTTAAATCAGGTTTTTTTGCAACACATCTCTGATACCAACACATCTCTGATACCAACACATCTCTGATACCATCGCATCTCTCATAACCAGTGCTTTTAGACCAATTCGTCCAAAACCACTGACACCAACACCAAAAACCACAACTCAGCGGAACCCCGTGGGGAGTCCTCCGTCACGTGACCCCGTAGCAACGCCGTCTTTAATGATGATGCAGAGAAGAGGGAAGGGGCTGCGAGGGGAAACGTGCCTGTGTGAAGGCTGCAGTGCTGTAACAGTGCCCCCAGGGCCCGGCTGAGAGGCTCTAAATGAAACAGCCCCGCTCGCTGCACAACGGCTCACCTGCAGCTACGTGGCGCTACGTGGCGGCCCCCAAAAGGGGAGCTCATTACGCCGATCAAACGCCGGCCCCCCGCCGAGCTAAACGCAGCGCTTATTAAAGTGCCCTGTGGGGGGGCGGGTGTAAAATCCAGGAGCGGGGAGGAGGGGACTGGCGGGGCACATTGGGACCTTGTTAAGGTTTACAGCCCAGTTTGAAATGTCCACGCAGGCCAAAGAGACGCATACGTCTGAGGAAACACCACACAGTGGGAGTGCACTTTCTGCAGCACCAGGCTGCACCAAACAGGAAATGATAAGGGACAGCAGGAGGAAGTGAGAGGAGGGAGGGCATCACAACGGACCTAATGACATAGGGTTGATTCAGGGCCGGGCCCTTCCCCCTCACCTCTGACGGGGCACGTGGCTACTCTAGCAGGGCACTCTCCCTTCCGGCACCCCCAGGAAGCTGACATCCCTCTCAGCAGAGGAGCGGGGATGGAGCAGCAAACCACTTATCTGATCAGTGAGTCCCTACGGAGTCTCTCTCTCTCTCTCTCTCTCTGAGGGGCCAGCCCCTCATCCTACCCGCGGCGGGCACGCCTGCTAATTGGACTCGCATGCGAGGCGAACAAGTGTGTCAGCGCCCGGTGCCCCCCCCCCCAAACGACCAGGCTCTGAAACGTCCCTCACAGGCTCGGGGGTGCACGGCGGCTCCAGCCTCATTAACCCCGCTGATTTCTGTGGGGAGTCAGAGCTAGTCCAGGGACCCTGAAAGCCACACCGTTATCTGATGAGCCCCACTGCCTGATGAACACCGGCACTTCGCTCAATCCACTCGGCCTTGTTACACAGCCAAGAACGCTGTTACCCTCGCTGGACACTTGGCAGCGTGACATCCCCCTTTTGTATAAAGGGAGTCGGGGGCAGCAGATCTTTGTTAATGCAGGGCTCAATGCTCTGAACAATGGAAAGCCCTCCTCCGTGATTGGACTGAGCGGCCGTACCTCAGAGACGACGGGCTTGCAGTAGCCTGCCCCGAACACGAGGCTCTCTACAGACATGGCCGTCGGGTCGCTGCCACTCTCCGGGGAGCCCTTCCCCAGCCAGGAACCCTTCCCTGTGCGGGCAAAGCTGCAGGAGGAAAAAGGAGGGAACGAACAAGAGGGAGGGAGACAAAGAGAGAGTGTAAGGCCC
>JAVQIZ010223010.1:0-17030 GCA_036023535.2 Galaxias brevipinnis | reverse complement strand
ATTTGTGAACCCTTATACATTTATTTGTGAACCACATCATTTATATATAAATCAGGAAATATATTTGTGAATTGTTCTGCATTTATTTGTGATTATTGATAGCGATCTAATTCCATAGACTCACGATCGACCAAATCGTTTCGCACACTTTCTGAGGTCAGAATAGACTCTGCTCTGATCTTCAGTCCAGACAACTCTTCTCCCATGTGCGAACTCTTTGATAACAAGAACGCGTGTGGATACGCCTTGTAGAGGCGGGGCATGGTGAGGGACAGCAGTCGCTTCCATTATGGCTGCGTCCATGGAGCTAAGCTTGGATAATTTGCCCTCGGATCCGCTTTTGTCAATCCTGTCATTTCTCGATTTCAGAGATTTAATCAAGTATGTATTTTTATAAATGTCCATATTAAATAAGCACCAATATATCTTCTATGTAGAAAGCGAATGCATAAGCACATCAGCTAGCAGTCTAGGAACGCTAGCTAGCTATCGTCAGCTAAGATGTTAAACCATTACTTTTTTGTTTACAAAATAGCTACCTGGCTACTGATTTCCTGCTAGCTAACTTGTTATACAAGCTACATTACCTTATTGACCAATGTCTCTTTGGTTGTTGTAAAGTATTTCACACATGTGCCTCACTTCGGATGGCAAAATAAAACCATTTAACTTGTCTGTTTTGTTTCCTAACAAGCTAACTTTATAGCGTAGCAAGCTATGATCAGCTATCTTACGAAATTGATCTGATGCTTGTTATCCACAGTGAGTAAACTGACAGGTTTACCTCTGTCTAGGTCGTCCAGGGGAAAATATTATCCTACCCCTATTCAATTGGTCACCTGACAACTTTGTATAAGTCTAAGCATTTTACCCAGATTCCTATTAGCTTCAAAGGCACAACCAGCTAATATTAACCAGTGTTTTACTACCATCTGTTTTTTTTCTTCTTTTATCCAGCTGCAGTTTTGTCAGTCGAAGACTGAATGAGCTTTCAGCCCACAACCCGTTATGGAAGGGTCTTTGCATTAAGTACTGGCTCCTTACTGAGTGAGTACCACCTGTCCCCCAGAAGTGGCCTATCCATAAACCTTCTATACAAGTCATAATAATGACCCCAATTAAAAACATACAATAAAATAGGGTAATCAGAAGACCAATGAAGTTTCTACCTGTTTTGCTTAGCTACAATTAAAGTTAAAAGTTACATGTAAGCATCATCCAGACATCTTTCAGTGTCTCATTTCTGATATCTGGCTTTGTGTATGTGTATGTGTACGTTTGGGTATGTTTGGATTTGTCTGCAGGTCGGACAGAGCAGTGCGGGGTCACACATGGAGGCGTCTTTTTAAGGAGTTTTACGAGGACTTGGGCAGCTACATGGAGCACTATGCTGTGCTAAGGAGAGCCTGGGATCAGCTCAAAGCCTACCTGGACACCAGGTGTCCCCGGATGATAGCATCACTCAAAGGTGAACCTAGCCATGATTCACAGTCCCTGTCATAGCACTGATTGGGTTTGCCCACCATGTAAAACCCATGGACAAGCTTCTCTTTTTAAAGTTCGGATTATTACATTTACATTTGGGTTAATCAAAAAGCAGTTCCCAAAAACTATGTTTGTCAGAAAATTCAGGAATCACCCTGACTAACCATCAGAGATTTATGTAACCTGGAAGCTTAGCAGTCAGGGATGGTATTTCATGGTGGCAAAGAGCAAAATTACTCTGGCAATTCCAAAAATGTCCCTGGAATTATTTGGCTGGGAGCAAAAAAAGATCTCCTGTTGAAATACGTTTACTTGCTAATCACTTACCGGCAAGAAAATTCAGCTAATGTGTAATTTATTTAGCATATGTGTGTAGCTACTTTGAAGTGCATTCAGTGACATGGTGCGTACTCTTGACTGGCAACTGCGTTTGTGACTGCCACTGTTTGTCGTGCCTCCTGACGCCAGACAATAGACGTGAACTTTCCCAGACGGACTACTACGTGATTAGACAATCAAATGCACGGTCTAAACCCACAGCAAAAACAAGTTCCAGCCAAACATAACAACGTCTAAAAAGCACCCCCTTAAAGGTGCAGTATGTGTGTTACTTTTCTAGCAAATTGTATTTAAATTTTAAAACTTTTTACGTTCATTATCTCCTGGCAGATTTCAATAAATCAAATGCTTTGAGAGAAGATGCGCTCTATATGAGCACCCTAGACCCTGTATTCAGCCTCTCAAAAATCATTGGCAGCCCGTTTAAAGCTAACCAATCCAGACAGTTTTGGTAAATGGACTGCATTTATATAGCGCTTTTCCACCTCAGCAGCACCCCAAGCACTTTACAATGTTGCCTCTCATTCACCCTTTCACACACACACTCACACACTGAAGGTGGCAGAGCTGCCATGCAAGGTGCTTGCCCACACATCGGGAACACCTTGGGATTCAGTGTCTTGCTCAAGGACACTTTGACACATGGATAGGAGGAGCTGGGGATCGAACTGCCAACCCTTGGATGTGTGGACAGCCCACTCTACCTCCTGAGCCACAGTCGCCCCTTGTTGTCCAGTTGTCACAAGGAGGCATGTTTACCTGCTAGGGTTGGACCGATTATCAATGACATTGTGATGTTTTGGTTTAAAACTGAAAATGTAGAACGTATTTGAGTGGTTTGTATGCAAGAAATAGATTTAACCCTCTTCTTGCCCTGATGCTAACTTAAATTAATAGAGTCTGTGTTGTGGAATGAATTCATACAATTAGTAAAAACAAAAAAAGTTCAAAAGTTAAGTTAAGTTTAGTTTAGTTTAGTTTAGTTTAGTTAAGCCCCCAATTTTCTTGAAGCCTATCAGTCCCTTGCTAAGAATTGTAAAGACAGCTGTCTTTTTTCTTGCATGTTCCAGAGGGAGCCAAGGAAGAGGAGCTTGATGCTATTGAGGCTCAGATTGGTTGCAAGCTTCCTACTGACTACCGCTGTTCCTACCGCATCCACAACGGGCAGAAGCTTGTTGTGCCCGGGTAAATACAACTACACTGACTAGAAGTAATAGACATTTATGTTTGGCAGGTCTTTTCTAAATAACAGAAAGTGACCTTATCATCGTTGACCTATAGTGGTGGTGGTGGTGAGGGGGTGTTTTTGTACTTGAAAATAGTCCTTGTTATTGTCATATGTACTGACTGGCTACGGCACAAACCAAGTCACTAAATTGCTAGGGTTATAATTTTATCTATTTTGTACTAAAGCACTTCTTTGTATTTTTACAAGTATTGCCTGGTAAACCCTCATAAAACATGATGTAAAGATTAGATAATATATTGGTATTGCCCAGACTTGTAAATGTTATGTTAGGTATCCACCCACAGAAGTAATATTAGTGTATACCTGATTATATAATATCTACATCCACACAGGTGCTTTTAAACGATAGTATATGGTTGGTTATATATGTAATAATAATAATAACAATGCATCTGCCAGAAGTAAAGAGTTGTTATGAAAATAAAAAAACGACACTCTGTACCTACCTTGGTCTCTCCACCTCCCTGCTTCTTTACTGTCCTCCATGTATATGAACGGAGTGTTCTCTCCTGGCAGGTTAATGGGCAGCATGGCTCTATCTAACCACTACCGCTCCGAGGACCTGCTAGACATAGAGACGGCGGCCGGGGGTTTCCAGCAGAGGAAGGGCATGAGACAGTGTCTGCCGCTCACCTTCTGCTTCCACACAGGGCTCAGCCAGTACATGGCCATGGAGGCCACTGAGGGGCGCTGTCGCTCCGACATCTTCTATCACTGTCCGGTCAGTCAGCACATTACATTCATAATATGGCTATTATGAATTCAAAAATCTAAAAATAACAATAATAATAACTTACTGTAGTTGTTCACCGACAGTCATAATCTACTTCCTCTTAATTAACTTAACACCAAAGCAGCATTGCCCTCAAGAATAATTATTACAAATTATACATTTATTATGGACTGTATTGTTTGATTGTTTATTAGAGCACAGTTGCTTGATGCTGTCCCACGTATAAAAAAATAAACACATTTTATCTGTGAAACATTATGGTTGCAAATATGACAGTGTAGAGGTTGATGAGCCTAAGCTCTGGTTCAGACATACCCTGCTAATCCTGTCAAACTTTGTGGATGTCTTTATAGAGGTATTAAAACCTTGTGTGTTTAATATAACAAGGCTTTATAGAGGTATTAAAACCATGTGTGTTTAATGTAACATGTCTTTATAGAGGTATTAAAACCTTGTGTGTTTAATGTAACAAGGCTTTATAGAGGTATTAAAACCTTGTGTGTTTAATGTAACATGTCTTTATAAAGGTATTAAAACCTTGTGTGTTTAATGTAACATGTCTTTTGTAGGACCAAATGGCTCAAGATCCTTCAGCCATCGACATGTTTATTACAGGTGCGTCCAAAATCATTTCCCACCTCTAAAGTTTCAGATACACTAAAGCACTTGACAGTAGTCTTTAACTAATACACTCACCTTCTCTAGGTGCCTGTACACACTACAAATTAACCTTCAATGTTACTTTCTTTCTATTCAAGCAATTCTTTCATTAAAACCAATTTTGGAACTCTTAATTCAAACACTTTCTCTCCTCTTTGTTTGTACTGCTCCCAGCAACATGTTTTGTTCTTGCCTCTTCTCTCTCTGTTCTCTAGGGAACAGTTTCTCAGAGTGGTTCACCACCTACGTGGATAATGTTGTGACAGGAGAATACCCCATCATCAGAGACCAGATCTTCCGGTACTGCACACACACAGACATATACTCACACTTAATATTAGGATGTGCATGTGGTTCATTTTCTTTCTAATCCACACACAAACACATCCATGCGCTCTATTTGATGACATGCATACAAGGTGTGAACCCCTTGCCCATGACACTATGTATGTATTCCCAAACATCATACGGAAACCATGGTAACAGATACAGGTAGTTTCCAAACCAGATTATTAGGTGGCCCATATCTAACTATAACAGTATACAGGTGAACTGGTCAGGTGGACTAGGTATAACTATAACAGTATACAGGTGTACTGGTCAGGTGGACTAAGTCTAACTATAGCAATCTAGAGGTACTGGTCAGATACACTATTTGACTCATCAGAATGTGCTGTGTCTGTTTGATGTCCCTAGGTACGTCCATGATAAGCAATGTGTGGCCACCACAAGTGACATCACAGTGTCAGTGTCGACTTCCTTCCTGCCAGAGCTCAGCTCAGTCCATCCACCACACTTCTTCTTCACATACCGCATCAGGTAGGTGTCTCTCTGTCTGTCTGTCTATCTGTCTGCTTGTCTCTCTGCTTGTCTCTCTGTCTGTCTGCTACGTTTACCTTTTTTAGATATTTACACATCCCTCTAGTTAACCATGTTCGCACATTAACTCGACTAGGAAGAGGTCAGTAATATTGTGAGTCTGTCTATGTTCGTGTTTGTGTGACCTGATTAAAGGTATCTCCAGAAAAGCCAACTCCAAATGTGCTGTACACACAGACGGGCTGATATTGCAATTTCAATATACACAGGATAGGATGTTGTAATATCTATTATGCCATACTCCAAGATGAGCACCTCAAAAGACAATATTTTAGAGAGGACTTGGGTTGAGAGCAGATATGTCATGGGGTTTTTAAGTGGGCACCCTCCATCCCAGATGTTTTGTTAATTTGAGCCCACGACACCTCCAGAAGGCTTAACGGTGAGCAATGACATCTCAGAGTCACCCCCCTCTATATCCGCTCTCGGCACGGCCAGATATTAAGACTACTAGGCGGTCATGGTAGAGTTGATTCACATAGCATTGAACTAAGGGAACAGTGGTATTATTTCATTGAGGGGTAAAATAACTTAATCTTAGGTATAGACCAAATCGTCTGTAAATTAATACTGGTAATTAGCGTTGGTGGGCCACAAAATGCATTTTCAGATCATAATATGTAGATAGCATATAGCAGAAACCTTGCTTGACAGCATGACATTATTTCTCTTGTTTGTCTGTGTGTTTTAGCATATTAGTGCACAGCCTTCCCCAAACTGTTCCCACAAAGTTTGATGTGCCCAATTGGCTAAAATGTCTGAAAAACATTCCCAGACCAATATCCCTGCTCAGCCAAACTTTACAGTAGGCACTATGCATTCCGGTAGGTAGCGTTCTCCTAGCATCCGCCAAACCCAGATTTATCCATCAGACTGCCAGATAGTGGAGCGTAATTCATCACTCCAAAAATCAAGTTTCCAGAGACTGAGTCTCTTCTGTCTGTAACTGTTTGTTTATTGTGAGTTTGCTGCTGCCTGTCTTAGCCAGGTCTCCCTTGAAAAAGAGATTATTAATCTCAATGGAATCTTTTCCTGGTTAAATAAAGGTTTAATAAATACAGCAGTGGTGTACTTTACACACGTTTCCACTGTTCCAGAGTACAGCAGTGGAGTACTTTACACACGTTTCCACTGTTCCAGAGTACAGCAGTGGTGTACTTTACACACATTTCCACTGTTCCAGAGTACAGCAGTGGAGTACTTTACACACGTTTCCACTGTTCCAGAGTACAGCAGTGGTGTACTTTACACACGTTCCAGAGTACAGCAGTGGTGTACTTTACACACGTTCCAGAGTACAGCAGTGTTGTACTTTACACACGTTCCAGAGTACAGCAGTGGTGTTCTTTACACACGTTCCAGAGTACAGCAGTGGTGTTCTTTACACACGTTCCAGAGTACAGCAGTGGTGTTCTTTACACATGTTCCAGAGTACAGCAGTGTTGTACTTTACACACGTTCCAGAGTACAGCAGTGGTGTGCTTTACCCACGTTTTTCTCTAGTCTAGAGTTGCCCCACTCCAGACGATACTTGGAATGGTGATGTGAGGCTTGCATGCAGCGGCTTAGCCATTTTCATGAAGCTGCCGACAAACATTTATTTAGCTGATGTTGTGTCCAGAGGCAGTGTGAAACTCTGTAGTTAATGAACGCAGCAGATGATAGGTGATCTTTAATACATGCTATGCGCTTGCGCACTCTGTGAGTTTGCATGGTATACCACTTTGTTGCTGAACTGTTGGTGGTCCCAAGAGCTTCCACTTCACAGTTGAACGACACTTACAGTTGAACTCCGTATTTAGTAGGGGTGTCCATTGACTTTTGGCCATATCGTGTATTCATTCGGGAAGATAGTGTTGCAACACCTACATTTTTCATAATCCAATTTTCTATATGGTTATTTTCATGTGATGATGTAAATGTTTGTAATAACTTTGAATCCCACTGAGTTATTTGTATATTAATCAGTTTAAAGGCCTGGGAGCTGATAATACTTACTCTTACTACTTCTCTCATAGTTATGAATCTCTTTTAACCTTACAGGATTGAGATTTCTCTATCAACAGAGATAACCAGTGTATATTCTGTGTCTGCTTGTCTGTCTATTCATCCATGGCGTCTGTAGGATAGAAATGTCTCCTGATGCCTCACCAGACGCAGCCTGCCAGCTGGACAGCCGCTATTGGAAAATCACCAACGCCAATGGCAATGTGGAGGAGGTCCGTGGGCCTGGAGTAGTGGGTATGTGATTGGTTCAAATAGAATTGGAAGGCTAACAGAATGGATATTGTTTGCCTTTATATTAATGTGGCTCTGTAGCTAATCTATCTCATATACAAGTGTGTGTGTGTGTGTGTGTGTGTGTAGGAGAGTTTCCAGTGATGACCCCTGGGAAGGTCCATGAGTATGCCAGCTGCACCACTTTCTCCACTACCTCTGAGTTCATGGAAGGCCACTACACTTTTCATCGCCTGGACAACAAGGAGGAAGTATTCCACGTAGCCATCCCCCGCTTCCATATGGTGTGCCCTCCGTTCCGGGAGTCGCTGGTCCGCTCGGTAACTAACTGTTAACGTAATACTGTTCTTTAAACAAGTCAAAAGTACTTCTTTATTTTTTTTTAACCAACCTTTATGTATAATGGGGAGAATCCTACTCTCCTACACCTCCTTTTCAGAGGAGTTGTGTATACATAATAGCACATAATTCGCAATGATTCCTGTGGTGTAAATACGTGCCTAGAATAAAAGCAGATGACATTTCCTACAGTATCATCCTATGTGGGTCCGCTGTAGCTATGTAAACCCTTCTCTTTATCCTACCCCTAGCAGGGCTCGGCCAATGACGTATCTCGTCACTTTAACGAGGACAACTCGGACGACGCAGAGGACTATGACGAGAGCGAGCTGAGAGGACTTAACATGGCCGACCAAGGCGGCCGCTGCCCCCGACACATTTAAGCCCTACCCCCACCTCCCTCACTACTGCAAGATGATTGGACAGGAAACTGGGAAAAACGTCTATGATGACAACAGAGCAACCACTGTGTGGCTGAATTCAGATAGATATCTACATTTCTTCCCTCTGTATATATGACCGTCCAAACAAACGTTAATGGGGAATTTCAGGAAAGTTGCTAGGAAAATAAAATGGATTCCTATTTGTCCCCCATCCCTTTAGATATGGGATAAATGGTAATCAGAATCCCTCCATCCAGTATGCCACCTATTCAGAAATAAAGAGTGGTCCCTAGCTAAAAGTGAACCCTATTTAGCTGCTAAATATTTTTCGGCTTGTAATGGCGTTTCCAGCAGAAAGAGTAATTTGGCTGCTTGCAAGCTAACGAAGACAATACTAATTTTCATTATTAATTAGGCCGGAACAGAATTTAGCTGGATATGGAATTAGAATGCAGAGGTTGTCATCTCAATTGTCTCCCTCTTTGGGAGTTACCTGAGATAGGCCTTTGTTACCTGACAAATAGACCACATTACAAGCAGTGTTCAACAGAGATGTGCACATGATAGGGAATTTCTAGGTGGGGTAAAATCCAGTTTCCGTGGGTAATATTTTTTTTGCCAGCTGCTTCTACTTTATTATCATGTTAAGTTTACTTTGAGTGATGTCTATAAGAAGGATGGAGTTTAGATCCTCAGCTCCTTTTCCTCTTACCGCCAATCGTGTTTTACTTGGAATGTTATGAATAAGCAATTCTTTTAATCTTGTTTATGAAAAGAAATTGTTACATTTTAAGGCCAGATTTATACATCAGCAGACATGTTACATTTCATATTTTGGACTCACTTCATGACACATGAAAGGCATTCAAATTTGGGATTAGAAATTGTTGTCTGACACTTCGCTGTTTCAAGCCTCTGCCGAAGTATTATTTGGTTCTAAGCTGTGCAATAGATTATTAAGATGTTTTCATTGATGATTACGAACCTCAGTTGATTGCATTTATGTAGGTATTAGTTCAGTATTATTGTTTTTTACTTCAGAAATGTGTGTCTTTTTTGTATGTTTCGGGTAAATAAACACTAAATGCTGAAACAATGTCTATATTTTGATACATTTCCTTAGAATGTCTTTTTGGACAGACCACAGAAGAAGTACTGGTCAGTTGCGATAATATAATTTCTTAATTAGCAGATGTATTCCTTCAGATGAAAAAAACTAGTTATTTTAGACCTCATTTGTTTTCAAAGGACGATTGCTTCTCTTTGCAGGGACGTGACAATGTAATTTTTTTGTTCTGTGTCGATTAGCTAATAACTGTTGCCAGGTAGTCAACAGACGACAACAGACTTCAAACCGTCAACCTTTTATTCCCACAACATTAACCGGAAGTGGGGTCTTTCCTGCAGCGTTGGAAAACAATCATTGATTCAGGCACTGCCCGGGCAGTTCGTGTCAAGGGGTTTATCCTTGTTCCTTACCCGATACGCAGACAAGGTAATAATTACGGCGCATATTATAAATCTTAATGTAAATGTTGGATGATGCTGTAGTTTAATTTTGATTACTATTTTTACAGCCATAATCTTTTACAATTTCTTACAGATCGTAATAAAGATGAAAACCGTCGTTGCGATTTACCTGTTTCTGGGCTGCACCGTATTCGGCGTAGGTAAGAATGACAGACGCCATATTTGGAAATACATTATATGCGTCCTTACCCTCATAATGAACATGAACTAATGTCCCGGCATATTTATATGTTAAAGATGCACGTACGCGATCTCGACCTCAGTCTTTCAACACACGACCCACCATTTTGTGTACTGTCAGATCAGTTCCCAATTGTCATCCCCAAATCTTCTAGTTCGCCCTTGTCGAATAAAATGTGGTACTAGTTGTAGCTAACCGGGAGTGTGGCCTATTAAACTTAGCTACCAAAGCTTTCTGCAAATCTGAACCAGTAATTGGGCAAGCATAAGCACAATTCCTTTGAAATCAAATCACGTTTAACTACCACTGTACAACAAAATAAAAAATTGATTTTGAATAAAACAATACTGGAATTTCATGAACTTATCTCGGTATCCATATGGAATCCTTACCAGAACTTAATGTCATACCAGCCATATTTATATTCAACGCATTCAGTTTCAAAACACGACGCGTTATTATGGATCCCATTGCTTTTCCTGGAGAGACATTGCTCTCAAGCGCAAGGATTGGACAGGCGCTCACACGTTATAATTCTTCGATTTACTTTATGCCCACTCCTAATCTTATCCCTAACCGTAACTATACTGTTGTACGACCAATTTAAAATAACCTATTAAAAGCATACAAAACTTAACTGCCTGTCGATCAACACTCGCGCGCATGGGCAGCTGGCCAATTCTAGTGCTTGAAGGGCATGTGTCTAGCGTCGTTAAGCATTCAAATTAACACTGAAGCATGAGGCTTTACAGCAGTTTTTTTATCATATTCTACTCGCTGTAGCTGAGTCTCTATATTAAGATGTGTAATTTAAAATTGTTTTACATATCCCATTCATTCCTATAGTGTTTTCTTAACGCAATAGTTAATTTGTAAACAGTGAAGCCAGTGGAGCGAAACCCTTTCCGGCAGGCCCGGTTCTAGAATGCGTTCTCTAAAGGGGCAATGACTGAGGTTGAGGGGGCAACATAATTATAATGTTAGTCTTTTTGTGTGTTGTTGCTAGAGCTAGCTAACGTTAAGGGAGACCGAGCGTCAATCACGCGGGCACACCCCCTCAATGAGGCAGATGTGACAGCTAGTTTTTAGCACCGTGCTGTCTTTGAAATACTTGAAATGTTAATATTTTAAAATCACTTGCGTCAGGCCATTACATGCTTGAAGTGAGCCACCCGCTGCCCTTTGAAAAAGCTGTCCAAGTCAAAATACATCAAAACACATGCTACGTTCTCCTACCAGTGCCCTGACCAGTCACTGCCAATTCATGTGTCCTATGTGTGTAAGCAAGTCCGTCGTTTTATGTTGGGTGCGCAAGTCAGGCGCAAATTGGCTGCCGTTGAATCGCTCGCCTCAGACTGAATGTTGTGTTTGATACCTGTCGGTCCATTCGTTGTTCGTTCTGTGTAATTAATTGGCGTCCAATTTATGTAAAGCGCTTTGAGTCTTGAGAAAAGCGCTAAAAACCAAATAAATAAAAAAATTATAAAAAAAGAAAAGTCATTAGAGCCAAGTCACTGTGTGTGTGTGTGTGCATCAGCCTAGTTACTTTGTCCTTCAGAAGCCGTGATCTCGCTAAAGTCTGTTTTAATAGAGAATCCCTTTTCATCAGACAGTAAACAGGAATAAACAAAGACATCGTCGCTAATTTAAAATGTTTTATTTTTCTCTAGGCCAATTGCTTATGTCCGGTGACTATTTTATTTATCGGCTTTTGATGTATTTTACCGGCCAGAAGCCGACTATTGTCGGCTAACGGAACCTAGGACACCTATATTCTCATCGTGTTTAGAATTTTTAGTTTTTCAGGAGGACAGTATCAATAGATTATTGCTTCAAAGTAATTAATTTTGAGAATATTACACAGAACCAAATCTAAACAATTTGTCACTGAGACAGAACTGACAGCTTTCAGAGGGGTTGAATCATTTTTGCAATGTGAAACAGACCTAGCCTTTTACAAACTATTAAGTGGTCTTTTATTGATGCATTTTCTTATATATATTTTTTTCTTTTCCTATGTTGTGTTCTTTCCTACAGGGTTATTGAACATTTCATCCCTTTGTGTCCAAATAAGTCGAGTTTCTTTTATTTTCTATTTAAGTCACCAGACTTCCTTTTCCCCATATCATACTCTTTGATCCTTTTATTTAATCATAGCCACATCAACCTCTTATTCCTTGCAAAAGCCACAACACCCACATTCCTTCATAGACAACTTTTCTTGCTGTGCTGAAAGACTTCTGCTGTCTGCACTGGCACTAACGTTAGTCGAGGCTCAGCCACGACACGCCGATGGTGTGTGCTATCTAGCTGTTGCTAGTAGAGAGCAGGGACAGCGATCCACCTATTCATTTTGACGCACATAACCCATTAAATGATTAGCACCTGCATTGAAAGCAGTGCGAGGTTTAGAGATTATAAAATTAAACATTGTAAATAGACCAAACGAGGCATGACGTCCAGCTCTGCCAGTGCCCCGTTACAAACACAGCTGGCTAGATAAAGTGAATAGTAACGTAATGCTGCTTGCGTGTGGTAACAAGACTTAAGAAACGGAGTGGTGTAGTGGTGACGAGGTGAAACGAATGATCGCAAATTCACGTTTTTAAAATGGCCAGACCAACCAATCAGATATAAGTAAACTTTTATTTTTTCTATATGGCATGTTTATGATTGGCCAAATCGAAAAGGACAACAACAACAAAAAAACTTCAGTTAGGCCTACTTTTTTAATATTGGGATTAAGCTGGGTCAGGGTGGTGGGGCAGTCGTGCATTTGGTGGGGCATTGTGTGTGTGTGTGTGTGTGTGTGTGTGTGTGTGTGTGTCCCATGCCTAGATCTGGCTAATGTAATAAAAGAGTCGAATCGGTACTCTTCTTTTCCATTTTTTTCATTATTTGTAGTATGAAGCACCTGACTAAAATGTAATATAATTTGTGCTAGGAGTTTCTGTGGTTAGAGGTTTGTGTTGTGCTAGGAGTTTCTGTGGTTTGAGGTTTGTGTTGAGATATATTGCAAACTTGATTTTGATCATTTTTTTTGTCTTGTATCTCTCAGGCTCCACGCTGAACTGTTACAGCTGCATAGATTCATCTGATAAGATCTGTGAGAAGACTGAATCATGTGGCCCTGACAACTCATGCCTTAAACTTACTGGATCAGGTGACTCATGTCTTGTCTGTTCATATATTTTATTGTCTTGCTGCAAACACAGAGCATATTAATTATCTTAGTGTAGGTGCTCAATGACAGAAACACGTTATTAATCTGAACCACTCAGGAGGGAAGTTGTTCCTGCCACTGAAACTATAAAAATATTTTTTTACTGATATAGGCAAATGTTGTTTCTTTGCTCAGAATGCACAAAAAGTAGTTCTATGATGTTGGATGTTACAGGGACTTTGATAAATACAAATGTAGATCCCACTGTTCTGCTGGCAGGCATGTAAAGCAAGTAAACCTTCTTTTACAACATACTATAACAGTTTTTCAAAGATAAGATAAAAAGGGGTGGCTCATCGGGCTAAAGCCGCGGGCACGTCAGCAAACATGACCGTGCATCGGGCTAAAGTCGCGGGCGTGTCAGCAAACATGACCATGCATCGGGCTAAAGCGGCAGGCGCGTCAGCAAATATGACAGCGCATCGGGCGCTGACGTTCGCACAGCAGTTTGCCTACATATTTCCACGTACGTTTAACGGGCCCACTAAGTGGCAGTGTCGCATTCAGTAATCCAGAATGTACCAAAAGCCGTAGAAGAAACGGATACAGAAACCCCCGTTCATGTCCCGCAAAAGTGTAAACAAAGAAACCGAAACTTGCTCACTGCGTTTCATCTTTCGTTCTTATATCTGCTCCTTTCATTAGGTCATCTGTGTTTTAATTGGTTTTGGATACAGCCAAAATAATAATGAATATCTGCTCGTTTCCTAGGCTACTTCCTACCCTGCTCAACCAACCAGCAATTATTTGACACACGGGAGAAGCTTCTTCGTGCTACACACTGTTAGAATTTGGGAGGATTCCCAGTTTCCGCGTTTGCAGGCCTCTTTGAGCTACACTTTCTCAGAAACCCCTTTTCTGTGTAGCTACGCAGAGACCTTTACGTGCATTTTCGCAGAAGTAGCCAATAAACCGGCTTAAGACGCACACCATACACGCTAGTCCTTGACACAGCAGCCTGGGTTTGATTCCGCCCCGCCCAACAACAAACCTTATGTGCCTCCCTCAAAAATATCCTACAAAATTGAAAGAAATGCAATATATCATTCTTGCTTACTGTATCACAGTATATCAGGATATATTGAATTGTAACCCCTATATCGTGATATGTATCATATCGCCAGATTCTTGCCACTACACAGCCCTATTGTACAGTGACAGTGACTGTAACAGTGTACAGTGGCGAGAAACATACGGGAATCTCACTTACATTGATCCTACGACTTGAACTTGGTCAATATATTTAATTTAGGCTAAACAACAACATATAATGTTTTAGAAAATGATCAAACTATCCCTTTAAGTTGTAAATGCCTAGAACCGGTCGATTAGAAGGTTATTTGGTTGCCCTAAACAAAAGTTGAGTGAAATTCCGCAACGTAATCAATCTGCATAAAGCCTTTTTCGGCATTTTGTTACATTAGTACTCTGACCATATGTCTGCCTGCCATAGAAAGGCTATTCTTTCGAGTTGAATTTACAAACTTTCAACTGTTCTCTGTCTGGCGTTTATGTGGAAGTTCTGCCGATCACCATAGTAGATGAATAGACTATATATAAATAACTTCTCAAGCCCTGTTGAGAAGAGAAGCCTTGTAGAGACTTCTTCTTGGACTGGTATTTAACCCATTTGATAAGTGACGAAAGGAGAGAACGGCTGGGGCACTAGCCCTGCTATACCACTAATCATATTGGTGCAAATCACCAATACCATGAAACGTCTAATCAATTTTGTATTAGAAACTTAGTGGCATATGTAATCAATTCATTTCTTTCCAGCCTTTTAAGATCAGTTTACAGGTCTGAGGTTCAGATCAGTGAGGTGTGAATGTAGATTACCAGGTCCATAAATGAACACACAGGCAGGCACAAATGGACAACCTCCCCTCACACACCCTCATGGGCTCCTTGGGTGGAAATGTCTTTAAAGTAGTTGGACGTCTATTGCTTATTCAAATCAAGCTCGCTACATCAGCGTTTCCCAACCGGTGTGCCATGGCACTCTGGTGTGCCGTCAGACATCATCAGGTGTGCCGTGGAATTTTGGGAAAGTCACATTTGGGGAAGATAAACAACTCTTTTGCATTAAGTTTGATTCAGTTTAACATCTGGGGTGTGCCGCAAAATAAATACGTTCATGCGTTGGTAAACACTGCTCTACATGCTCTACATTGTGATAGCATGCTCCTAACTGGGTTTTTTTTCATGTCATTTGTCTGTTTCAGGGTTCACATATCGTCAGTGTTGGGTGAGCTCCCTCTGTGACTTTGAAAAGCTTTCTGCCAAGCCGCCATTCAACACTATCAGTCAATTCTCCTTCAAGTGCTGCACATCCAACCTTTGCAACTTCGCCCCCTCTACAGCTGCAGCGCCTGTGATTGGCCTACTAACAGCCCTGGTGCTGATGTGGTGGAACATTCACTAAACAGTATACACACATTTCCATTATCAGTAGGCTTATGATGTCATTACGTCACAATGCTTTAAAATAAATCTAATGTAAAAACAAAAAAAAGTATTCGAGTGATTATGAGGGGTGGTGCAGAGTTTGAGTGCTCTTTGAAATCTGTTACAAACAGAAACCCTTTGACCTATGAATTCATAAACCCTTTGAATTGCAATTGCACTTAAGGCCTCAAATCAAAATGGATATGTAGGTGGCATGGTAAAATCACTGATATGGCCTTTTTTTTCTATTCCGGAAAACCTTTTATTCTGTGTACAACTATATGTATCATGTTCTGTTATTGATTGGATATCAGAAACGTGTTTCGTGATGGATTCTGTGCAGCTCGTTCAATCAACATTAACCTTAAGGCACGTTTTTATTCACAAAATGAATTGGCACTTTTTTGTATGTTTGGATTTTAACAACTTGTGTTCTGTCTGCTCTGAAACGAATGTCCTGAACTAGCCTTTGTTTAAACCTGTATACAACTAGACAAGGTGTTTATGCTGTAATGAAGGGTTTTATTAAAGCTTTGCACATGGAATATTTTGAAATTCTTATTATTCTTATTCTTATACTCACCTGTTTTAGCAACCTAATAGAATACATATTACAAAACACTGCAATTGGGGGGTTGGATTTTGACGCACAACAAAGGCACCAAGCCTTGTCTTGTGAGGGTGTTGCCCAGGAGGCTGTCAGACCATTTGTATTGTTTACATGGAATGCAAGTCTGTTTGTATTTTCTATCAGAAAACGATTGTTTCTCTGCGACAGGGTCTAAACAGGCAGTGCTTTGTTCAGTTTGGAGTGTTGCCAGTCAGTTTGAAAGTGTCCTCTGTTGTAGCTCTCCAACAGCTCTTTGTTCTGAGTCCGTATCCTTCTGTGCTGGGGAATGAGGGGTAAAAGGTCATTCAGTGACCTGGAGAGGACAGTGTCTAGAAGTAGAACTAATAGTAAGACTTGTGTCTACTACATTTCTCAGTAGGCAGCTTCTATTGACCCTTTTCCCACCAAGCAAAGACAACTGAAATGCAGAATTTGAATTTAAGGTACAACAGGTATGCTATGTGTCAACCATATCTGCAGTGTCCTGGTTCAAATGACCACGATTCAAGTCTGTGTCTGTTCTACTCCTTTCTAGTTCTGTGGGGGAACTTAAGGTCATCATACTTGCCTTCTCTTTGGATCACCCTGACATATTGATTAAACTGTGTTAAAAATTCAAGCAACAGCAGCATTGTCCCAGTTAAGAAAATTAAATGAATTCTAAATAAGCATTTGTTCCGGATCAAAGGGGGGGGGGGGGGGGGGGGGGGGGATGACAAATGGTTGGGGGGGG
>JAVQIZ010222985.1:0-18798 GCA_036023535.2 Galaxias brevipinnis | reverse complement strand
AGTACAGAGACACTACCCCCCTCTCCCCACAACTCTATACCCAGTACAGAGACACTCCCACACCTCTAAACCCAGTACAGACACTAGTTGTCTCACCTCTAAACCAGAGGTTAGAACTCTACAACCCCTTCCATCCTGGTGAGGGCCACAGAGAGAATTCATTACATGGGGCCAGCAGGGACACACGAATAGCTTTCACCCTAATTGATCCTCGGCTTTCCTGGCCAGGCTTCAGCGACCTTTTTCCAGGCTGCAATAGTCTCTCAGACCGAGGAGGGATAAGCTACGATCCATTCTCTACAAATCACATTGAAGTGAAATCTAATCAGAGAAAGCTTTTAGCGCGGTCAGTTGTCGCTCCATCCTCTATGAATTATGCTGGCTGGCTCGCTGAGGAGGAGGAGGAAGAGGAAGAGGAGGTATACAGCGAGCCAAAGCCCTCAATGCTACAGCAGCTTGTTTGACACGGCCCCCTTTCCAAAACAGACTTTTCGATGTTTTTGACGGTACGATGGTGTACCGTACGTTAATTCCAAAAAGTGCACTAAGCAATACAACTTTGATCTAATGCCATTTCAAATTCCTCTGTTCTCTTACAGGTTTACCTTCCCTAAGCTGGTAGAACAGTGTAGCCAAGGTAAAGTTGGACCTTTCTTTCAAAGTTGCCCCTCTGTGATGTTTACTCTCATACAATTCCATGTTTAATTGCTGTCCAAAATTTTCTGATGTAGGTGTTGTGTGCCCTAAACAAACTGTATACTGTATGAATAGTCATAATAATAATAATAGCTTTATTTGTAGAGCACTTTTCTTAACAGTGTTAAAATTGAGGCAGTTTATATAATCAAAGCAACAATTGGAATTCAATTTGAACAGAAAAGGCATTACTGCCAAAAGAAAATGATAGAAATCTAATCCAGGATGTTGTGTTGATGTGTTTGGTGGTTCTATTTGTAGGTATGGTGAGTACGGTGGTCCTGACTGGGCTCACAGCCGAGCTGAAGCACCCTCTGATGGTCCACATCCAGCAGACCCTCCGAGCAGCCAACCCCTCCGCTGCCTTCATCCTGGCTGAGGGAGGAGCGGTCACCAGGTGAAGGGAACAGCACCACATAGGACTGTAACATCTTCATGTTACTCAGCACACCAAAATCAATCGTACAAGTGCTTTGTTTTCTGTCTTTTTTTTTTAGATGATCAATAGTGGCCTTCTCTACTTTGTTGTTTCAGGACTGAGGATGTGAAGTTGATCCTATCCGACAGCAGCTTCTCAGAGAGCCATATGCTCAGAGCGCGCTATCTCCTCTACCCTGGCTGGTAAACCTAACCCTTAACTCTATCTCCTCTCCCCTGGCTCCTAACCCTAACCCCATCTCCCCTACTCTGGCTGGTAAAGCTGGGGGCGGGGCTAGTCTAACCTGGGGCGGGGCTTAGTGGAGGCTATGCTTCAGTAGCGTGCATAGACATTCTTCTAAGTAGAATGAAGCTATACGACAGCGTCTGCAGTCGTTACTATGATCACATAATAAAGCAAAAATGTTGCAAACGTTAAGCCACGTAAACTTAAAGTTATAAACTATCTTCCGCAGCTAATGAAAATAAGCAACAAGCAGGTGCACATTTGCATCGCAGCATGTATTGTAAACTTCGCACCAATGCCCTTCTTGGCGGTGCAAATTAACGATACAGTGCGTTGTGTTAGCCGTGCCATATTAAGATTGACGTACTTGAGGAAGAGAGCCAAATTAGACCTCCGCTCTACCGGGCCACACAAAGTTTAAATGGGAGAAAAAGCAAAGGTGGTAGATAAATTCCAAATTAAATATTTTTTTCAATCGAGAAGCCACGGCGCAATTGTCATTTCATAATGCACACACAGTCGCAGACCAGAGCATCTTCAGCGTTCCTCCCCAAGACAATGCGCTCGTGTGATACAGTGATTCACCTCAACTTCAATGAAGACTCAGTGTCAGCATCATGACAACAGTTTCACGTTTTTCTGAGGTAAGTTAACTTTTGTCACCAAATTAATAATAAAAACACGACCACACTTAGAAGGTTGTGTGTTGAATGCCTTAAAATAATGCCTTGTCCTATTTAATGTTAACGCTAATGTTGCGCATCTTTTTTTAACTTATGAGGGTAGTTGGACTAGGCAGCTAGTAGCACTAGTAGCCTCAACACTGAACACTCAGTGCACGGTGACGGTGATGCATCGATACGTTAGCTAGCTAGCTTACATAACCGCTAAATAACGTTGGTGAACAAGGGCATACACTTAGGTAAGTACTAACTGTAACTGTAATGTAAATAATTGTAGGTATGACTTGGGCATGCATTTAATTTACCAAAGAATATATGCAAGAAAACATGGGTTAATACTCCTATTAGTGCCCTGACTAAAAGCACTGCCAATAGAACTGGAGTGTGTGCGTGTGCGTGTGTGTGTGTGTGCAAAAGTCTGTTGTGATATGTAGGGTGAGCAAGACTGGCGTAAATTGGCTGCCGTGGTATCACCCAGACTGATTGTTGTGTGTGATAGCTGTCTGTCCATTTGTTGTGTGTACCAAGTACTACCTAATTGGCGACCAATTTGTACGGCGCTTTGAGTCCAGAGAAAAGCGCTAAAACCAAATCCAATTAATTATTATAATTATTTATTATTATTATTATTATTATTATTATTATTATTATTATTATTTGTATTATTATTATGATTATTATTATGTGTTGTCATTTTTTTATCCTCTCTATTTGTTCCAAAATTGTCTTTAATTCTACTTAAAAGTTAATGAGTATGCAGCGATGTGATTTCTCTGGAAAGAGCGAGTCCATGCTAATATTGGCAAACTTCTTACTTAATTTTGAATGGTTCTGTATTTAGTTTTTTATTCTTTTCTGTCCTGGAAGGTAAAGCTCCAAGCTGACATCATGCAGCAACTGGCCTGGGAATTCAGTGAGTGTGGCAGACATGTACCCTTGTTTGACACTTCTGACTGCAGTGGTCCTGGTCATCCCTGTCTTCAGCGTGATATGCAAGCTAGACTTCTCTGCAATAAGCAGGGTATTATCGCTATGCAAGTTTGTCTCTATTTCAGCTCAAAACTGACCTGACATACATTTAAAGGGTACACCAGGCTGCATGCCTCAGAATTACAATGAACTTATAATGACAATTACAATTGGATATTTTTTTAAGAAGCCAGGAGAATTTGGTTTCCAAACAGGGAATGCCAACTGTGCTAATAAGTACTAGCATTGGTTTAATCTCTTCAGTATATTTTAGAAATGTATTTTATTATGTGAAGTTATTCATTTTTGTCACGTTTTGTTATTTAATATATTTTCAAAATATATGTTATTTATTTGAATATGTAAATAGTTATTTATTTCTTAATAGTTATTTATGTTGATGTTTGTTTGCAATAAATAATTATGCTCAAAACTTTGTTTTGACTAGTTTATAACAGAAGTCTCCCATTGCAATGTCGCATGCCACGCTATCCACCACCACAAGTAAATTCTCAACCTGTGGGAAGCACTGGTGTGTTTGTGTGTGTGTGGATTTGTAAGCAGTGTGATTTGTTAATATTTTGGGTGTGTGTTCGATGAAAAATCATAGGCCTGGCTGACAGAAGAGCCTGTTCTATATCCACTGCCACGGGTAGCCTTGTGTTGTCTAGAAAAGGGTTAAACACTAACCCTAACCCTGGCTGTCTAAAGAGCCTGTTCTATATCTACTGCCACAGGTAGCCTAGTGTTGTCAAGAGAGGGGCTTTTTTCACTCTTGGTGTCCCTAAATATTCAGTCTAATGATACAGTTTGACCTTGAGTTACACATGTGCATGTGTGTACTAATGTGTGGTGTGTGTGCGTGCGTGCGTTTCAGGTGCAAGGGGAGGTTCCTCACTGGCCGTAGCTCCGTGGTTGTGACCCAGCAGCGGCTGTCCTTCTGCAGGCCCCTGGAGAGGTCTCTGTTTCTCACCCACTGCAAAGGTGAGATGGAAAGACTGCCCCCTGGCCCTACTCCACATGACTCCAGCCCAGATAGGAGCTGGCACGGTGGGCTGGGGATTACGCAAGCTGCTCCGCCAAATATGGAGAGGACTTACTGGCCGAGGGCTGAGAGTGGTGGACTGAAGTAGCCATGTCCCTGAAGCACATGCTAATTCCACTGGAGGATTTGGCAGGAGTTGCCTGCTTAAAACAGCTCTGTGTGTGTTTACACTACTCGTTTCAAACGACACCGTGAAATCTCATGACTCCTGTTTCTCTGTGTCCTCAGAGCTAAAGTCCTCTCTGAGAAGCAGTCCATTCAGAGGCAACGTGTACAAGGTGTGGGGCAGAGTCTGCTTCTCTGGTACGGCTGATCTTTCTCCATATCACCCTCCACCTCAGAAATATGAACATAATAATTATAATATCTAATGAGGCTGAAATGCTTTTTTTTCCCCACACAAAGATAAAATGAAGCATGGAGTGTTTTTTTTCCTATCTGTGCCAATTGTAAGATGCTTTGCCCTGTGTGTGGAGCGACCATGCTAATGACCTAAAGGTGTCTTGGTAAAGAGTTTGGTAGCCTGCGTGTGCGGTGGTCAGTGAGACAGATCCCCAGCGGCTGACGGTAGGACCACTGCTCCTCTGTCCTCATCCTAGACTGTAGTACATGCCATGGTCCAGTGGTGTCGTTGGCTTTGGTTTCCCCCTCCTAGTTCTCCACTCTCCCTTTCTTTCAGACCCACTGTTAATGCATGAGGAGAGAGCGAGAGAGAGAGAGAGAGAGAGAGCGAGAGAGAGAGAGAGAGAGAGAGAGAGAGAGAGAGGGTGTCTGGAGAGAGAGAGAGCGAGAGGGGGGGGTTCTGTGGAGAAGCCCTGCATGGAGAGTTGAGTGTTGAGTGTGCAGTGTGGTCGTCCCTGTATGGACTGTAGAGTGTGCAGTATGGACTGTAGAGTGTGCAGTATGGTCTGTAGAGTGTGCAGTATGGTCTGTAGAGTGTGCAGTATGGACTGTAGAGTGTGCAGTATGGACTGTAGAGTGTGCAGTATGGTCTGTAGAGTGTGCAGTATGGACTGTAGTGTGCAGTATGGTCTGTAGAGTGTGCAGTATGGACTGTAGTGTGCAGTATGGTCTGTAGAGTGTGCAGTATGGTCTGTAGAGTGTGCAGTATGGACTGTAGAGTGTGCAGGATGCTCTGTAGTGTGTGCAGTATGGTCTGTAGAGTGTGCAGTATGGACTGTGCAGTGTGCAGTATGGACTGTAGTGTGTGCAGTAGCCCGTCCCTGTAGTGTGTGGTGGATTTCAGTTCAACACAGTATAGACCTTAGGCTAGTGTTTGAGTCTTTTATGGTGGATGTTGGACGCTTGGTACATTTTCTTATATTCAGTTACAATGCATCTGACACTTTATTTATATATTTATTTATTTATATGTTTATTTATTTATCTCTTATTATGTATTTTTTCTAACACTTAATTTTTTGTATAAACATTTTCGACGTCATTTTTGGAAAGCTGAGTTTGAAAAACATGAAACCACCGTCACATGTTGTTTACCATGCATGTTGTCTGGCGTACCCCTGCCCCAGCACGAGGAGCCCCCTCTGGGTCTACCTGTCAGTAATGTGCTGTGCTTTCCTCCAGACACCCAGCAGCCTGTGGAGGTGTGCTACAGCACTGTGACGGGTAGCCTGACCATAGGACCAAAGACCAGCCCGCTCAGCCAGCTGCCCCTCAGCCCCAAGGGGGATCTGGCTGACAGCTTCCTGCTGCTGGACGGGGTGGGACTCACCCAGGAGGGGCTGAAAGACTGGCTCAGACGCTGCACCAAGCCGGTAGGGATCCACTGGCAACATCAGCGGATGTGGGTTCAGTGACATTCAGCATGTTTAGATAGTGAGGGAGTGCTAAGTGGGCTGTGTTTGGTGCTTTCAGCGGGAGGCAAAGAGGACCAAGAAGACTCGCATTAACCTGACCTCACAGGAGATCAGGGCCATCCATGTAAGACAGCCTAACCCTAACCTTAACCCTATCACAACACCCTAACCCTACCCCTATCACAACACCCTAACCCTACCCCTATCACAACACCCTAACCCTATCACAACACCCTAACCCTATCACAACACCCTAACCCTATCACAGCACCATAACCCTATCACTCCACCCACAGAAACATCTCATCACATCACAAATTATCACCCCTCACACAATGTGCTTTATCATAAATGACAATACACCTTTTCAGACTGAAAATACACTGTCCTCACAACTCAGCTTTTCAGACTGAAAATACACTGTCCTCACAACTCACCTTTTCAGACTGAAAATACACTGTCCTCACAACTCACCTTTTCAAACTGAAAATTCACTTTACTGTCCTCACAATACACCTTTTCAGACTGAAAATAGACTAACTGTCCTCCTTATAACACACTGTCTGAGACCTGAAACTGGTGCAATGTTTCTGATTGTCGCTGTTGCTTCTGTCCAGGTGAAGAGACACCTGGACCCTCTCCCTTCCGGATTCTTCTACAACGGGCACCAGTACCTTGACATTTTTGGGGAAAAAATGAACTTCCATCCAAGTATCCTTATGTCCATGCTTAGTGGTAAACCAAGATATCAACAATCAATCAATCAGTCAATCCCAATGGTCCCTAAACAGAAACACATTTGACACAGAAAGGAAATGTAGGATCTGCATAAGTCTAGTCCTATGTAAACCATAAGCAGGGTAACCGCAGGGTCTTGATTGTATTAAAAAAGCATTGAATTTTATAGTCACAAAATAAGGCCTTAATAGTATTGAATTTAGTTTACAAAGTATTACATTTAGTTTACAAAGGTCTTATTTTTTTATTTTCCTTTCGTAGGAATGATTAACTACCTTAACGTCATAAATAACTATCAAAGACAGTTTGTTTTTGTGTAATGTTACAATTTGCATCCGTGTATTGCGTTACGCTCTTGACTGTGGAGTGTGTGCAAGCTCTGGCATGAGTCAGTCTGTTTAGAAGATGAAATAAAGCTTGCATCTTGCTACTAACAGGCTAGCGCTAGCTCGTCACTTGTTCTACCGCCCGCTAGCAGCAGCAGCCTAGCACAGTTCTGTGCACAGCAAAGCTCAAAACCGGCACTGCAGCTACGGCTAGCAGTACTCTAGACATCACATCGTTCATAGGGTAGCCTGTGAACCTGTGGGGCTGAGGGCTCTTAATGCGAATTAAATTACAAAAGTACAAGTACTATGGAACCATGGCCAGCCTGTTATGCAGTGTGCTGTTGGCCTTTCATCAGCTTCTCTCCAGACATGGAAGGCTTCATCCAGGAGTACCTGGAGCAGGTGAACCAGGAGGCTGAGGTGTTCAACAACCGGCTGGAACTGCAGGGGCAGCCGGACCTCTTCGACCCCTAGAACCCGCCTCCCTCCCTCCCTCCCTCCCCCACTTGTTGTGTATGTACCCCCCACTCCCTCCATTATAGCTCAAAGGGAACCCCCATAGATGAGAGTGTACCACATAAATGTACTGCACTGTATGGTTTCACGCTCCCTGACGTTTTGTCCACGCCTGACCTCCACCACGTAGACTGCTGTTGTCCTCCTGTTCAGAAGTGTGTCAGCTCCTCCTCATGTTGGGTCCCCCAACAGCGCTGCCAAGGCTTCATGCCTGACGGACAGCGTATGTTTCTGTTTAGTATAATTGACCAATTAAAGTATCTATTTCTGTGGAAGAGTGGGGAGGGGGGGGGTACTTTGATCACCGAGGCCTCCCTGGTGAAAAGCTCTCAGCGTGCCTCTGGTGTCACCTGACCCAGGGCCCACCTGTCTGTCTGTCAGGGAGCAGTTCTCTGAGGCCCGCTGCTATAAAACCCACAACAGGCTGATGAGCAAAACGCTGCAGCAACACTAAGACTCCAGAGTGAATGTATTGACCTGCTGCAGTAAAGCAGTCCAGAGCCCAGGGAAGATATATCAGAGATAAGAGGATCAACCCTCTGCCCTGTGAAGTCACCACACAGCCCAAAGAACATTCTGGAAACAAGGTGTGGTAAAGTTCAGGCGTGGAACACTCGTCTGCACACACGTGTGATGGGAATGTTCTAGATCTTCTGTTTAAGAATCAACATTCCCCTTGGACTTCAAACATTCCCCACTCACTGATTTAGTCGGGATTGGAAGTGAACTAGAAAAATTTGATTTGTAGGCCGCGTTGGGACACTACTTCGGCAGGGTGAGGGTAGTTGAAGGCCGTGTTAGACACTACTTTGGCAGGGTGAGGGTGAGGGTAGTTGAAGGTCCTGTTGGGCACTACTTTGGCTGGGTGAGGGTAGTTGAAGGCTGAGGTAAGACTTCCACTGTAGAGAGGTCCCCTCTGCTCCATATCTTACTGGACTTCACAGTAGGACTACTATGGATGTCTTCTCCTTTCAGTCAGGACTCACTGTCCATTCAGAACGGGGTCAGCAGGAGAGAGGTAGGTTGTAATAATAAGAGTCTACACTAGTTACAGCACAGTACTGTCAAATGCCATTGGCCTCTCCACTCGACCAAATATCTGAATTCTTAAGATGACCATGCCAGCCAGTTTGAGGAACAATGTTGATAGTGATTTGTGTGTTGACAGAGAACTATTCCGTATTTAGATTTCATAGAGAGCCGTATGGGCATTCTAATGGCTGAATTCCATTCCAAAACAACCTACTCTTAAATAATGTTGCTGGCCCCATCTGGACTTCCAGTGTAGCCTACTGACCATGCCACACTGTTCTAGATAAGCCTTTGTAGGCCAGTGGCTAAGCTATGTAATTTTACTCTAGCCCATATTGGTAGTAGATCAAAACGTGTCATTATGTGCTTTATGTGCCACTAAATAATATGATCTATATTGTACAAAGCATAGAAAGTATTCTAGCTATGTTAAGGTCTGCCTCTGATATGTCCCAATATAAACCCCAGCCAGGGCTTGTTCCAGCTGGACCCCAGCTTGAGGAAGGGTTAGCCTGGAGACACCGGACACTCACACCACCTTTTAAGTCCTCAAGAGCCTTCTTCCTGCAACTTATTCATAGAAGTGCAATTGCACTCTTGTCTTTTTATATATATATATATATATATATATATATTGTATTTTACTTACTGTTCCCCACAAAATAACTCTTTAAGGACTAGCTGGGAAAAAAAAGGAAAGAAAAATGTTTGTGCTGCTATATTTGTAGTGTGGCTATTGACCTGAGTTTGTATTGAGTGGTGGAGGTGGTTAGACTCTGGCCTACTCCATTGTGAGACAGCTAATGATACCTTCCACTAACAGATCCTCCATTTTGTTGTTTATCTGATTCTGTCTGTTATCTGGAACTAGACCACTCCTACCTAACTAGAACCAGGAGATAGTCCACTCCTATCTATCTAGAACCAGGAGCTAGTCCACTCCTACCTAACTAGAACCAGGAGCTAGTTCACTCCTATCTATCTAGAACCAGGAGCTAGTCCACTCCTACCTAACTAGAACCAGGAGATAGTCCACTCCTATCTATCTAGAACCAGGAGCTAGTCCACTCCTACCTAACTAGAACCAGGAGCTAGTCCACTCCTACCTAACTAGAACCAGGAGCTAGTTCACTCCTATCAAACTAAACTGCTAGGTTCTGGAGAAGTCAGGAGAGCTACTAAATTGAGTTATTCAGCGTGACAGACAGGATGGAATTAGTGCCTCTGATTGGTCTCCACGGCGTCCTTAAAGGGTCCACATGGGTTACGTAACATGTTTGTGATGCTTTGATCTAAAATAGTACTAACCTCACCTAGGTGATCGTACCACACTAGTACATCATTAGCATGTGTTGTGAGGATGTCGTATGAAGATATCCTGTTCTATGTGTATCCAGAGATGCATTACCTTTCACCAGACTGGTACAGAGGGAAACTAATTATCACAATTTATTTTTGCTTAACTGGCAAATTGGAATTACCTCTACGAAATTGCACATAGTATTTTTTATAACTGAATTGAACAAATATTAATAGTTTTTAAAAAGCTAGCTATTTAAAGCAAACCGATGTAGTTTTGAAGAATCAAATGGTCTGAATCTGATTTGTTGTGAGACATCAGATCAATCTCTGATCCAGCAGTGCCTTTGCTGAGAAAGGCTTCGAGAGAAACAGATGAAGGCTGACTGCCTTCAGAGTTGCAGCCCCCCTCCCATGCTGTGTTGGTTTGGAGTGGGGCTGCAAGCTGGAAGCTTTAAACAGTGTTGGTGAAAGGAATCCATGGAAATCTTCTCAAAGCAATGTGTTATTCTTAAAGCTTAGCCACAGAGGCCGTGAGGTGAGCTTCTAACAGGGAGGATACTGGAGGGCTCAGAAGGATTGCCATATCCAAATAAACTAGCCAACCAAAACCTTAAGAGGAAGGTAACTAAGGCTGATAAGAGGGATGTGTATGTTAGTATTATTAGTTAGTATTAGTTAGTATTATTATATGTATGTTAGTATTTTCATGTTGGGTGCCCCCTCCTTATTGCACAGAGGGGCCTTGGCAGCCCTCCAGAGCCCCTCCCTGCTACGTGTTAGCTAGCTCTCTGGCTAAGCTCACTAAGCTAACCTGTTGTCCTGTGCACTCAGGCTAGCTGTGTAGGAGCTAAGCTCACTAAGCTAACCTGTTGTCCTGTACACTCAGGCTAGCTGTGTAGGAGCTGTGGTCATAGGACAAAAACAAAGTTTGGTGTTCCTTGATTTTATTCAAGGAAGAAAGGTGGTGTTCTTATGCTCTTGGTACAGTATAGGAACATTTAGTTTGTTTGTAGTTTTAAGGATTGGCTCCAATGTTTGAAAGGGGTCAAATTCGGAATGTATGCACTTTTTTGATGAAAATTGATATTTTTTAACTCATTGTATTTTTATGCCTGACATAGCGAAGTGGGCTTGAAATTGATTTGTTCACCCGACTAAATATTTCTCACATTTAGCACCCTTAATCCAATGATTTGGCTTTTCCGTCCAGAGGGTGACCCAAGGGAAATGCGCGCACACACACACACACACACACACACACACACACAGAGTGAAAGTAAATTGCTCAGGTTCTTCGTAACTGAGGTGGTGGATATTGTCCTCCAAATTAAATCGTTCAATGGGTCAATTCATGTCTATTTTTCTCCACCTAGTATATTATTAAAATCAATACGTTACTATTTTGATGATCATTTTAATGCTTGGAAAGAAACTGTGTTTATTCATGTTTAGGTGTTTTCTTAGGCCATAATGGCAAATGGAATAACACAAGGGCTAAATGTATTCCCCTTCTAACTCCAAGCTCCAGTTTGAAATTAGATTAATCCAACAAGACAAAAATACACGTATATTTAATTTCACTTAAAAAGTGCCAACTTGGTTATTTTATTGTTATTGTTTTATTGTTGAGGTTGATGTGAAATTTAATTGCATTTGCACAAAAACTACTGTAACTTTTTTTTTTCCTGTGACTGATGCTTTTATAGTCTAATTTGTATTTATTGCACCAATTAATCCATTAAATATTTATATGGTTGATCAATTTGTCTCAAAAAATTATATAGGTAGTAATTACTGATATCTGTTCCTTTGGCAACACTTGAAGATTGTAATTAATGTATGCTGTGATTGGAACTTGGCAAACGTTCTTTGAAGCACTCCCATATAACTCCCATTTCAGAAGCTGTGCATCCAGGTAGTTCAGAATGTGGTCTCCTCATAGCAATAGCACTCTAAAGCCTAGTATCATCACCACTAACACCAGCACCAGTAACTGCATAGGAATGTTTCATCATGTAAGGTAGGATTAGTGTGACTTGTAGATCCACACTTTGATTATAGTATGTAGCGTGTGCTTAGTATGTGTGCCTAGCTTAAGAAAGGCGCCTGAAATAGACCTAAGAGAATGGGAGGAATCTGCTCCTGCAGCCCCACTTAGCCTCACCATGGACATCCCTTTCCTGACTGTGTGTGCCTGCATGCTTCTCCTCTGTTGTCAGAGCTTCCCCTCTCCTCTCTGCTGCCGCCAGATCCTGCCTGGAGACTTACAGAACCACTCAAATCAACGCACACACACACACGCGCGCAGACTGACTTTCACTGTATCTGTGTGTGTGTGTTTATTTTCCTCGCTGCAATGGTTGTGTTTTGACCGAAGCAGGGAGCTGTTGCTATTTCTGTGTTATTATGACAGCAACGCATAAACACTCATCACTCTCTCTGATTCTGGGCCGGCTTCCGAAGTCACACGCCAGCGTGTCTGCCCCTAGTCACAACAGGAGTGTGTATCCTTACCATCGCTGCATGAGAGGTTGTTTTTATGGGACTGTGACGACTGTTTACAGCATTACTTCCTAATTCACTTTTAGATTGATTATGTTGATGGGACTATTTAAAAGGTTATTTTAAGGAAAAATTTAGGGCTGTCAAACGATAAAAAAATTTATCGCATGGGTGTCCATAGTTAATTGCGATTAATCACAAATTTTTAATCTGTTCAAAGTTTACCATAAATGGGTAATTGTTCATGTTTTTAATGCTGTTATCAACATGGGAGAGGACACAATATGCTTGCTTTAAGTATTTATTATTGGAAATCAATCAGCTACACAAAACAAATATTGTCCAAAAACCCTTACATGTACCGCATTTAGCATAAAAAAAAATGCTCAGATCATAACATGGTAAACTCAAGCCTGCAAAATTCGACATTACTTAGTAATATGAGTACGACTAAGTAAGTATCTCACACAATGTAGTGTGCCCGACCTTTATTAAGCATTAACACGTAACAGACTGAAACAATCCATAATGTTTTTTTCTTCCCAAATATTATAGAACTAAAAACATTTTTGTCAAGATCATATTTATTATATATGTTCTGAATGATAATTTACTTGTTATCTATAATTTAATCATTCGTTATTCCTCCCTCTCTGCCTGCTGAAGGTCATAGGTCATGATAACAGCCATGTCGTTAGACTGCCCAAAGATGGCCGCCACTTTAAGCGGTTCAACGCCGCTCCCAGTGAACACCTCCCCCTCCCACACCCTACTCTTATTCATCTTCAGCTCAGTGGTCTCCTCCCCTAACACGTGGACCCTCTGTGCCCCAGGCACCCTCACCCTGAACCTGACCCAGGCCCCAGGCTCCAGGAGGCCCACGCGGGGCTCAAACAGCACACAGCCCTTCCTCCAGGCCGCGTAGGTACAGGGAAACGGAGGCCCTCGCTGCTCACAGCTGTTCCCCAGGATGAAGTCACACACGGGGTTGAAGTCTCCTCCAGGGAGGGTCCGAGCGTACAGACCCAGCCGGTAGACTCCAGCGGCAGGCAGGCTGACGCTCACTGTCACCTTACTGTCGTTGTGTGTCAACAACAGATGGCGTGTCAGGGGAAGTGTCGTCGACGGCTGCTGTTGCTGCTGCCGACCCTCGTTGCCAAGGCTACCCTCCTGGTGGGCGAGGATGGCGTGGAGATCCAGATCCCGCTGGTTGTGGAAGGTGATGTTGCACTTCCCCTGCTGTGTGTTCACCATTGCCCCTGCGTGGCTGAACTTGGACAGGCCGGCTTCAAGCGTGCGTGTCCCCGGGCCGCAGGAAGAGGTCAGATTTGGTGGGAAGAGTCTGTCCATCGGCGCCGGCTTCCCTTTGCAGTGCAACAGGAAGTTGGCTGCGTTGTGGAACTTGAGGTCGACCTTGTGGTAGTCTCGTAGGAACACAGAGAGGCGATAGAACCCCCTCAGTGGGCAGAGCACGTGGCACGTAAGCTGACCCGGTTCTATCTGAGTGGCCAGGCAGCGCTTAGACTGGGCCGGGTCTAGACCGGGGTGAACCAGCTCACACAGAACCATCAGAGGCCTGGAGGTCTTCATCACCAGCTCCAAGACGCCCTCCTCTTCCTCCAGCACGACCACCTCACTCCCCTTGCTGCTCTTGACCAGCCCCAGGGCCTCCGCGTTGGGCTGCAAGCCCCATGACAGGAAGGGGTTCTCGGGTAGCTCCTGGTCGATCTTAGGCGTGGGACACTCGAGCGTGAAGGAGCAGACCCAGCTGAAGGCTGTGCTAGCCAGGGCCAGTCTAGCAAACAGCTTAACGTCGTAGGTTCCGCTGGCAGGGGGCAGCAGCTGGAGCTTCATTCCACGGCGAGACACCGTCAGCAGGCCTGAGGAGCTGCCTGAGTCCCCTGGGGCATGGAGGTCCTGGAGGGCCTGGGTGGTGAGGCCTTGCTGAGTGATCTCGTAGGTGAAAGTCACAGGTCTGGAGAAGCTGATGGTCACGCTGGCCTCACCGTCATCTGAGGTAAACAACACCACCACCACAGCAATGACAAACAGATGTCATACAGGAATTACATTTAAAGTCAATCTCTTAGGTCCCCTTAGGTAATATTAAACTCTAATGTATTTAATTGCATTTAACGGGTTCATGTAATTACCCATTTAAAAAAGGCCTCTCGGTCTGATAAAAAAAAAAAAGAAAAAGTTGCGTATTAATTAAATCTTACTTTTTATTTTATGAAAATCAATGAAGGATACTGATCTGTTCCCACCTGTGACTATGTGGTAGTACTTGGGCTGGACGAGGCTGAGGCCCAGTTTGTAGAAGGCAGAGGTCTTAAAAACCCTCCTCTCAAACTCCTCCAGGGGAACGGGTGTCTCCAGCAGTGCCCAGCGCTCCTCGTCTGGATAGTGTGACTCCATGAAGTCCTCGGGGTCTGTCAGGAAGTAGAAGTCATCAAACCTGGAGGACCAGAGAGGGTTTAATGCTACACTCTTTAAAAAATTATTATTATATATAATTTGTTGTTGTTTCTGTTGCTGTATAGCTGATGTAAGGTGACAATGAGTGTCCTCAAAGGCTACCACGAATAAAAGTTATTATTATCACAACAATAATCATAAACCCTGCTAGAGTACGGTATGAGTCCTGTGGCCACAGTTTGGGTTACAGTTAGCTTATGGACTGTTCACATATTCATCTGTACAACTGTACAATCCACCATTTGGAAATTATACCTCAAATCTCAATAGCCCCCAACATACATTTTTTTTATATTTTCCTTACTGCAAAATAGCAAATTTGCCCCTTTTTTTGGTTGCCTGTTTTCAAGCTTCTCTTCAAAGCCCTCTCCCAGCCATTAGCCGTTGGTACACACAGCCCATTGGCTTAGCAGACGTCATGGATGAAGCAAACCTCTCTGGGGTGTTTACCAGTGAAACTACTTCAGTTCTTACTTTGTTGTTGGTCAGTTTTTCAGTTGAATCTTTTGTCATTGGAGGTAACGACCATGTGACAACTTGTTTTAGTAAGATGAGAAGAGAATGGGGTAATCCCCATGTATGAAAATAACATTTTAGATGTTTTTATTTCTGCTTTCTTCAACTTTAACAAGCATTAGTATTCCCCCTATGCTTCTATCACAAGAGTTTGTTTCTGCATAGAGTCTGGTTCCTCCCCTCTGCTGGCCCCTGCCTCTGCTGTGCCCTCCCCCTCCCCTCTGCTGTGCCCTCCCTTCCTCCCTCCCTCTGCTGTGCCCCGTCCCTCCCTCTGCTGTGCCCCCCTGGAGTGCTACCCTCACCTTTTGATGAAGCTCTGAGTGTCCCGGTCCACTTGGCCTGCCCCCCAGCAGGCATCCATCAAGTACCAGTGGCCCCCGAGCTGCACAGCGTTCCACTGGTGGTCCGACTTCACCCCCTGGAGGCTCTGGCCCTGCTGGTAGCCCAGACCCTTACTGTGACCTGTGACCTCCATGCACTTGATGCCCACCTCCCTAAATATAACCCAAAAAAAATCACAGAAAATGGTTAAATACATTTTTGTTGTTACTGTGAATAGTGTATGGAAAACGAGTTGAACTATGATCCTTGTGAAGTTGTGAGTCATTTTGTTTGTTGTTTACGACAGTGTAAACAGAAAACGAGTTACCGTGGACAAAGTATGTTGTTGTGGTAATCACTAGCCTGGAAAGCGCCTACTATATATCAAGGATGTTTTTAGTTTTGTACCCCAGACAGCACTTGTGTTTTTAATTATGTACCCCAGACAACATTTGGAGCTCAACCAATAGCGCCCCAATAGTAGAAATAGGTTTTGTTGTAGATATTCAGGTGTTATTTTAGCGTGTTTACCTGCACATCTCTGCACAGAGGGAGGAGTAGCCACAGCACATGCCTCTTCCTGCTGCCACCACCTCCTCTGAGGAGCACAGCTTCTCCGACCGGCCCAGGTAGCCACTCACATCGTACTCTGGACCACACACACACACACACAGAGTGAGGGTCCTGTGTAACGTGATGTCACACTGATTCAATGTAGTTGATCTACAGGAGTTTTGTTTAACTGCAAAGCTATACAGACTGGGGGATGATATCAGCACCTTTTCCTCGTTCGGATGAAATTATAAAATAGATACATTTTGTTATGTCACAGTCAATATTTATGTACACTTTTAATTCACAGTCAACATTTATATACATTGTTAATTCACATTCAACATTTATATTTTAACTGCTGATCAGTGCATGCTTCTTTATTAAAGCCATCATAGGCAACTTTCTCCAGATAGCACATTGTAATGTCTATAGGAGATGAAAAATTTGCGTTTCAGATCAGTCCTCTTGAAGTCTTAATATTTAACACTAATTTTGTCGGCCACTGGGAAATATCTCCCACAAATCAGTGACGATTTGCTGTGTGGCACAAGGACATGAGTAACTGAATCAGGAAGAGATGCCCATGCTTGGAGTATAGTCATTGATCATGCTAGCGATATGCAGTGACCACGAGCATTCTGCATGTCTTCTTTGCGACGGTTAGGAAAGGTAATTATACTAAGCAAACAGTAGGGGTCGCCAAAATCACCTCCTACACATAGACCGCCTCTAGTAACTCATAATATTAAAAGTAATATTATTTTTCATTTAATTGTCATTAGGAAATACTAACCTATGTTGTGGCACAGCGACTGTGTTTAGCGAAGCACTAACCTATGTTAGACTTTTGAAACACTAACCTGTGTTAAACTGTGTTTAGTGAAACACTAACCTCTGTTAGACTGTTTGGTGAAACACTAACCTATGTTGTGGCACAGCCAGACCCAGATGGCTCGAAGCCTCTCCAGCTCGCTCTTAGCACCCTGAGTGATGGTCCGTGCTATGGTCTGCACTTGATACACACACTGCTTCTTTAGCTGCAACACACACACACACACTTTAATCCCTTTCTCTGGCTGTTACCTCTGGTTGCTAGTGTGTTTTCTTTGGTGATGACACTACGTGACCAAACTCTGTGACCCCACCGTCTCAAGGTCAGATAGAGCCGTGGCTGGCTGGCTGGCTGGCTGGCTTTCTGTCTTACTGACTGTTTGACTGGCTGGCTAGCTAGCTGTCTTACTGGCTGGCTGGCTGGCTGGCTAGCTGTCTCACTGGCTGCCTGACTGGCTGGCTATCTGTCTTACAGGCGAGCTGTTTTACTGGCTGTCTTATTGATTGGCTGACTGGTTGACAGTCTGTCTTACTGATTAGCTGACTGGCTGACGGTCTGTCTTACTGATTGGCTGACGTCTGTCTTACTGACTAGCTGGTTGGCTAACTGGCTGGCTGCTTGTTATCGTCTCAGTAGTAGAGGAGATGATGTTATTGCTGCTACAAGGCCTCAGGAATATCTCTCCCTCTGTGTTATGGCTTCGGCACATGTTACCTTGAGCTCTCTCAGTTAGCTCTTCAGCCCTGTCCTTAGCATGTCCCTGACTTTGGCAGAATCCAACACACAACACACTTTGAAGAGAGAGAAGGGGAAATGAACAACTATAGGGCCTACTGACCAAAAAAACTGACATTATTCCTATGGATAACCATATTTATATATATAATATATTATAAAAATAATACATTTGTATAGATTAGATGAGACTATATGGTGCAGTATATGGTGTTAGCATTCTTGATAGGCTTATTCTGATATGACACTAACGGCAATGAGAACACCTCCTCTTTTTTATAGAACAGAATAGACTACCGTTCTAAATATATACTGTTCAGCGTTAAGCCCCTTACCTACCATACTGAGAACTGTTTCTAAATCATCTTGAGGACAGACCAGAGTCCCTCTGTACAGCTCTAACCCTAACCTCTGTACAGCTCTAATCCTAACCTAACCTCTGTACAGCTCTAACCCTAACCTAACCTCTGTACAGCTCTAACCCTAACCTATAGGGTACTGTTGTTATGGGTTACCTTTAACCTACAGAGTACTGTTGTTATGGGTTACCTCTCACCTACAGGGTACTGTTGTTATGGGTTACCTCTTACCTACAGGGTACTGTTGTTACGGGTTACCTCTTACCTACAGGGTCCTGTTGTTATGAGTTACCTCTTACCTACAGAGTACTGTTGTTATGGGTTACCTCTTACCTACAGGGTATTGTTGTTATGAGTTACCTCTTACCTACAGAGTACTGTTGTTATGAGTTACCTCTTACCTACAGGGTACTGTTGTTATGAGTTACCTCTTACCTACAGAGTACTGTTGTTATGGGTTACCTCTGTTGTTATGGGTTACCTCTTACCTACAGAGTACTGTTGTTATGAGTTACCTCTTACCTACAGAGTACTGTTGTTATGGGTTACGCCTGTTGTTATGGGTTACCTCTTACCGACAGGGTACTGTTGTTATGGGTTACCCCTGTTGTTATGGGTTACCTCTTACCTACAGGGTACTGTTGTTATGGGTTACCCCTGTTGTTATGGGTTACCTCTTACCTACAGGGTACTGTTGTTATGGGTTACC